>JAQIXW010004105.1:0-12093 GCA_034700685.1 Willowsia buskii
AGTTCATTTCAAGTTGTGGGATGCAATGACTTTGCACTTTTCAAAAATAGCAAATTTGAATAGCATAGCAAATTCGACTGTAAAGCAAAGTGGTGGGAAACAACACTGGTATGCTTAAACGTATAATGGTTTTCCAAATACTATTGTAAATTGCAATGTGTATGTTAGCATTATATGTACCATTAGAACAGAATAGTTGAAGTTGTAGACTTGTGGTTGTAGGTTGCGACGAATGTAAAAAAATATTTGCACTAGCTTTTCTTGACGTATCCATGTCTAATCCATCGTGACATAATGTAGAATACTCAGCGCAGGGAATACACATATTGGGCACTCGGAAACCCGAACATGAATGTTTATCGCATAAAGAATTAGCGGAGAAAGTTTTTGCGAAACGAGGAGTAAACTAGCTTGTTGGTTTAGCATATGATAATATTGAATGTTGTGCAATCCTTTTCAACTGTCTTTCAAACACAAGTGGTAAACCTTATTTTGATGATAGTAGGCATGTTTTAGGGAAAAAATACTGAATGGCAAAGCAAGTGTGTATATGATGTTTTTATTTTATTCTGGATATATGTGATTATTAGATACATCCTGTCATGTAACTGTTCGGTGCAGTCCTATGTAAATGTATATATGTAGGTACCTCGTTGGCCTGGGGCAACGTTGTACAACCCACAGTTACAGCAGTTCTTTTTAATTCAAGTTTTTACGGAGTTGATAAACTTTTCGCAATTCAATAAATTTAAAGAAATTTCGGCAGGGTTTTAATAAATTTTGTCGCTATCGAAGAATCTATGCCTATCTTTAAAAAAGCTGACCAGTTCAAAAGAAAATCTGCAGATCTTGAGAAAATGTACCTAATTACTGAAATAGTTGACGTGATGCTTTCAATATTTTTCGTTTTTTTCATGCATTCCCTAAATTCCTTTGACATTTTAGGTCTAAGAAAACTGTCAAGAACCTCAAACAATCTTACTTCTCCAACATAGATCAAACAAAATGGTAGAACTTCACAGCTGCATCCGAATGTCACTTGACGTTACAAATTATATTAATTTATAGGTAAATTGAAAAAGAAATAACATCTAGTCCATTTGTTCGGTAAGATTATTCTTGTATTGTCCCAATATATATTATGCATACTAAAGCTGATACGTACTGGATATACCATCATCCATGCACGTCGCTGGTTCTATAATGATAAAAAATTAATTCTGCACATTCTATCCAGCTCAATACTGCATTGCATAAGCATAACATCATTAGCATCTGTTTAAAAGCAACTCCTTGATTTGACACGTAAATAAGTCACCTTATCATTCATTTATGTATTCATTATTCATAATGATTTTCATGTATTAAAAATAACAAGATCCATAATATATACCGTAATCGAACATTATAAGATATCGTTTGACATTTCAAGACACCCATTTAGCAAAAGAATTCTTATCGTTTTATAGCTTCCTCATTTTATGCAATTAAACTGGGGCTATGCGCATCTACGTGCAAAATATGTTTTCAACACTTCTCATCTTTCCAAAACGCCTCATTTAAACTATCTTATCATATGACACAAGGACACAAAATTATCAACTTTCAGAGTTAATAATTTAATTACTGTCAATTTAGCGTTTAGATATTTGAACACTTTTCTTCTTAGAGGACATTCATGTGTCAAATTCCTTTATTCAAGAGCTGGGCTGTAACAGAAAACCATTTTCGCTTATAAATACAGCCAAGTTCTTGTACGCTAAAAGGTGCCCCTATTTTATTGCTACTTTCATTGGATAATATGCTAGAATAAAGTAAATAATTTAAGCACTCTCGTTCAATTTTGCCATTTTACAGGTCTTCACAGAAAAGCCGACAAACGCTCCATGTCACATGAAAAAAATGCTATCACAGAATAAATATTAAGTCTCTTCATTCTACATAATCTCTAGTCTACAGCGCAAAAACATTTTGCTGAAGTAGATTTGCTAAAGAACGGCAATGTGTGAGTAGATATAATATATAATATGAACCATAGGGTTCAGTACAAAGTTATGAATAGGCAACAAAAAAAGTTGCAATGCATGTACATGACATCAATTTATTTACATTCTCATCCCATTCCACAACATTTATCTCTTCTATTTTCTACTCCCATTCGGCTGGAATGCGTTTCTAAATGCATACAAGAATGACACAGCAAATAATAAACTATTAACAAAAACATAATAACACGACATTCTCGTATATTGCTCTGTCCATCATATTTATGACAGTTTTGAATAGAATAACGTCAAGTCATACAATTCTTTTCAGTTTAGAAAGTATGTTGCAAGTTTTTTTCAGACAAGGAAAGATATTGTATAGGCATACGTATGTGCACCAGTAGTAATGATAATGCATCAATATTAATCACAATCATGAAACATCAAATGAAAGGGTTTCTTGTGAGCTCTGAATAGCAAAGTCAGTGCTCCTAGCAAGTCATAAGTCAGTGAAGTGGGGCAATAATAAAACTGACTGAATGTAGTAAAATGTAATAATAATGGACGAGCATGAAAATGGCAAAAAACGCATTGCCATACTTTTTACTTTTCTTGTTAAATACCTACATATACCAATGGAATTCTGGAACAGTCGGTTTGCACACACTTCTATCTGGAAACGAAAAGTAATGTAAAATGTGATCATTCTCATTTTCATTCTATGTATTTCAGCACCATATGCGATGACATGCAATATGGATTTTGTTAAAGAATCCAAACGTAAAACTTTTATTTCCCATCCATCCTTCTTCCTTTGGAAAACAAATAGGAAAATGCCTGCCTTCAATCATAAAAGTGTATTGACATTCAGTCTTTTCTGCCGCAATATTGAGCGATGTTTTAGTAGTCATTCGCAGGTGAATTCATTTTCTTCCTCCTACAATACCACGTTTTCATACAATATATCACTTTAAAATAATGTGTGCAAACTATAAAATTTACAGGTTTTCCTCATATAAAATGTTCTTTTTGCCATGTTTTTCATGAGAACTAGTTGTGTGAGTAAGTGCGCGTATTATTACCATACTAGTAATCATAAAACGTATAACAGACAGAAAATATAAAAGGGTGTCCGCTACGCTCTTTCCTCGTCGTCTACTTTTACTACGATGTACTCATGCATGCATATCAATTTCTTGCATGATACATGACACTCTTCCGCGGTTCTTTTATGCTAAGCATGTGTGGACAAGATATCAACAGAGAAAAAGAATATAAAATATGAACAGATATATCAACTTTCACTCTGTTGAAACCCAAGACCAAATATATGCATATGAACATGTACATCATCTTATTATTATGAATGTAAAGAGGGATTCGCTGAAGGATTAATGCAGGCTTTTTGTTCTTTTCTCCCAGAGTCTCTTTCTTTATTCATTCATAATAACATCTCTCCCTTTCTCTCTCTCTCTTCCCTTAAGTCTTGTGAACTTTCTTCTTCTCTTTTCCTTCTTCCCCGGTTTTTCCTCCATATTTCATTCGCAGTGGATTCAATATAATAAAGTTGATGTACGGTATTGCCATGAGGGAATACATAACTCTTTACCCCCGAAAATATAAGTGCAGATACATGCTCCTTGCAGTTAGGTACGCACGCACTCTTCAAATATCTTTCGACGTTTTTTTTCGTCCTTTCCCATTCTCTCTTTCTCTCCTCCAAGAATTTCTTGGCACTGAAATGAGGGTAACTGCTATTTCCTCTCTGTAGGAAACCCACGTCTTCTCCAACAATGTACAACAATACAGAGTCTAAAAGTGCGCAGTATAATCCACCTAAAAAATAGTTTTTCAGGCAGTGGATAAATGACCGAATAGTATAAGCACGAATGAACGTCTACTTCTGTTTTTGGCTTTTCTATACAGGAACAGAAGAGTAGCTTCCCTATAATAAGAACAGTTTTTGTTTGTTTTAATATCATCACTTGCTCATCGTTACAGCAAGAAAATGTTACATCTTTTATACATTTAATATACAGCTAACTACATAATATAGTAAATATTGCCCAACAATATATTTTGTAATTTAGCTTTAGATGCTTTATATATGGCAAAGGTTGATAAATGTTGTTGTTGATGGCATTTAGGAATGGTGATGGGAAAAGTAACAGAAAAGAATAGAGGTTCCAAGAAACTCCCTGAGTATGAAATGGGAATCATGGACAAAAAAACTAACTTTTTTCATCTGGACCGTCTTTTTCATGTTACTTCCATGAGGCTGTGTGATTGTGATATTTATTTATCTATAGAAAAAAAAATCAGAACTTTTTATTGGTCTGATCAGATGTGTGCTTTTACTGTGCTAGTGAAAGAAATGAGATGAGAAAAAGAGCTTCTTCATTTAATTTATTATTCCAATCGAATCGTTTTCATCGTTGATCGTTCTTTCCTCTGATATTCTATTTTACTGTCAATATTAGTTTTGTATACTTTTTGGTGGTAGCAAAGTATGTAGTCCAAGATCAGGATCATAAATATGACGAACTCAACGGACTGAAAGGCTGGAATGGGCTTTTGTCCTTTTGCCGTTTGCTGAACATTTTTATGTATTCCAATGCTAGTTAGTACACAGTAAACTGTTATCATATGTTGGCAAACAGAAGAAATTTGTAACAATAACAAAAATGCTAAAGTGGAAGTAACTATACAAAGCATCTGTCGTTATAAAAATAAAGGTACAAATAAAACCATAGATGGAATGAATTTTTTAAGATAAAAGAGGGGCTCATAGTATAGGCACCTAACGAATAGGCACGTTACTACCCTATTACCAGCTTATCATACTACTGATTCTATAATACTTCAGCTTTGTGTGTGTTCTTTGTATCGCTTCAAATTAAAATTTTTGTATACAAAAGTTTTCCTCTCTTCTTTGAAAATTTAATCCAATTCAATAAAAAACTCAAGCTCATTATTGCTATTACACATTTCTACACATTGCGTAAGTTTTTGTGTAGCAATCTAAACAGAAACATAGCATAATAATATGAATTCAAAAGGGAAGAAAGAAAGGGAGGCTCTCAGCCCGTTTGTTGTTCCTGGTGCTAGTTAATTTTCATTGAAGGAGAAGAAATGAGTTTGACAATATGTCGTTTTCCACATTACGTAGCTCGTTCGTTTCAAGGAGAAAAAGAAATTGGCTGCCATGTATGATGCTATTCGTGTGTATTGATTAGACTATCACAAAAAAAGAACTGGAGGGTATCCACTAACTTGAGTGTAGTATGCATGCACCCCTTCGTCTCATCCTCTTCACAATTTTTTTTTCATAAAGATCTGTAAGTTTTTCGTATGTTCTTGTTCATGTGTGGTTACAAAAAATAAGAGAAAATGCTTGTGAGAGAGAGTTCTAAATGAGTTGGGAGAAAGCCTGCCAAGAAGTTTATCTCATTCTGTATATTTTTTTTCCATTTGGGTCTTTGAGTGTGAGCATATCTACACTTTTTTGTTCTTTTAACGCAAAGAAATCTAGCCGTATTAGATACAAGTTTTCCTGTGGAGTATATCATGCGTCTTGTTATACGTTTTATTTATATTTTAACAGCGTTAAACGGCGGACTGTGTTCATGTTATCGTCGTAAGCATTTCTGCTCTTAAATGGGAGGACAGTATTGTCCATTTCATTTTATGCTATATTTGATACTGGTAGTTCTGACCAACCGTCTCTCAGCAGCAATTTTAAGCACACAAGTGTGAGTTTGGTTTTTGACTATTTTCACTTTCAATGAATAGCTTCTTTATACTTTTCCTTGCTTGTCCATAATTAATCTACATTTATCAATCTTGCAACCAATCAATCAACCAAGCAAAGGTAGTGAACATAAAATTAAAGAAAAATAACAACTGGCTTAATAAAATATGAATGATATGAATGATGATAATCATGATAAAATATGAATAAAGTATATACATACACGCCCATGTAGTTTAGCTCAGTTTTCATTCATACTTTTAACAAGGAAATTTTGAATTTATTCTTATATGTAAGTAGTGTTTTATTATTTGGTTCGATTCCATCGATATTGAAGAGCGTTGAGTCATTCATTTTATTGTACATGCCACTATTTATTCTGGAGATTGCAAAGGAGCCTTGTGATAATAATGTGTCTATCAAAATATTGTACTTTGTTCGAATAACCTACTTCTTCAGAATTACTTTCTGGTGGAAGTTGCATAATGCCACTGGTGTTATCACAGTGAGCCCATATCTCTTTTTCTCATGGCTCGCTATTCAGCGGAAGGAAAAAGAATATTAGAAAATACAAAAAATAAAAAAAGAAGCAGAGAAAATCGAAAAGAAAAATGGAATACTATTCGAAGGATGGGTTTTGTATCGCTAATAATATCTTCCTTTGATATAAGAAATTGAGTGAGTCTTTCCCTTATTTTTCTACAACATAAATGGACCCATCCCAGAAAATATACCCATTTTCTTGTACATTTTTCAATAAAAACTTCCGTGGTTTCTTCTTCCATTTTTATTATTTCCCTTGCTATTTTGCATGCTTCGCTGCTTTCAAATTCCATCTCATCCTCTTCTAGTTTTCATACATTGTCACCATTGTCATACTCTTTGATTTTGCAATATTTTCATCCGCTCCCATTTCGCATTTTGTCACATTTGTGTCTCCTTGCAAAATTCATATCATTCCAAGATCTTACAAGACAGTTAAGATATGAGGTTGAAAACTATACGGAACTAGAGGAGTGAAGAAAACGTGAAAAGTGCCACTTGTCATTTTTATTTCAACTTATTTTTTAATGTATGTTTTCTAACTTCCAAGGGCAAGTATTATTATTATATGGTTGGTTTTTGTAATGTAAGAGCTATTCCAGTGTGAGCTTGCAATATATAGCCCGTGATTTTCAATTCACATGAGCACACATTAAATGTAGTACGATAGGAATAACAGTTCTGTCTAAATGGTGTGCAGAGCAAAAGCAGCAGAGTAATTTATTTAAAAAAAGAGACTCGCACAATTTGCTTGTGGCTTTGGCTGTAGTAAAAATAAAATGTGCAATTGAATCAAAAGCCTGTTTTCAGACTGGTGAAACTCAAGTATAAAAACATTTGCTGAGGATATTACATATTATGTATGAGTACTACTTCATTTTGGCTGAACGAGTATGCACCCCAGAAAAGTATCATAATTCGGATTTTGGTAGCCAAACAGCCATTAAATCCAAGGACAACGATGGAGAAGCACCAGAAGCAGAATAGCTTTATGAACCTATATAAACCATACATTTTATGCTCGCATATAAAGTAATTTACTATAAATGTTTCAGGCTTCTGGATTCAATATGATATATTATGGTATGTACATTTATAGTAAAATACGGACCACGGACCTCTGCAGGAATTCATTTTATACGTTTGCGAACATGGATTTGTAAATCGTTTTGCAATTCTTATCATTTCTGGTAACTACTGAAATTGGGCACAAGGGAAGTATAAACGTAGTTTTTTGGTTTATACCAACTCGATCCTTATCTTCTGGATTATTTACGGAATGCAAGTTGCAACCTTCTGTAACATGTGTATTTATGCTCGTTATCATTCACTGTAATCAGCATAAATATATGTACCCAATTTGTTGATGTGTGCATGATCGACATCTAGAACTTTAAATGGCTGAGTTTGTGCTTCAAAGTTAATAGGAAAAAATGTATTTTGATTCTTTCAAATTTTTGTGTCGAAATTTCCGTTAAATCTATTATTACGCAGTGATTTTGCAGAGAAAAAGTACGTTAATGATTAACCATGTTATCAATAATAGTTTTAAAATTCCATATCCCGATTAAATGTAGTTGCCGTTAATTATCGCTAAAATTCGCAACACAAAGCTAGTTATGCAAAAGATAAATTTTATGATAAGAACCTCAAAAGTAACAGTATGTCCATGCGTATACCATTATGTAATTCTAACTTTATGAAACAAAACAAAGGACTTATTTAATCTAATGATGATGATGATGATGATGTATTATGATTATGCTTAATATTAATATTGTGTTTTATATTCTTGTTTGCATACAGTGAAATGTTTTTTGCGCTACAGGATCAATTAATATGAATTTTTATAAACATATGAACATACAATTCCAGGAATGCAGAAAGAGACTGTAATAGAGACTGTAGTAGAGATTAATGTTAAATGTAATTAAAACATGCATATAAAAATTTAATCTTTACATGACATATACAAGCACAAAAAAGGGGACCAATTTTATATAAGTACTGTCAACGATACAACAAAGCAGTGAGTGTGAGACGTCAGACGTCAAGTAGTTTAGATTAAGCAGTATTATGAAGTGACTAAAAGAATGGAGTAGAGGAACTGTTGACTGTCTCAAAGGGCAATGCAAAATGCATACGATATAAAATGTACTTACAGCATGTATGTGAATTTACCCCTAAAGACATGAATATGCCTGACTTGGCTTCGCTTTTGTGCTGATCATTGGTTAAATTAACTATGAATGAATGTGATATTATGTAAAACACACAGAAGATGAAATTACTGGAGTTATTGAGTCAGAAGTCAGATAATCAAGATAACGAGCAATGAACATGTGCATGTGCTGCATGAATGAAAGACATAAACTTTGAATACTCGTTCTTACGTACTAGTCCAACTTAAAATCCATCATAAATGTACAACACTTATTAATACTAGTTGCTTACAAAAACACTGCTTGTGCTTCTGAGTTTATTACAGTTCATTGCATGTTTACGTTTATATACTACCAAGAAAATGATTCAGTTGAAAGAATTTCACAGCACCGAATTGTGATTTTTCTTGTCATTGTGACATTGGTCCGTTTATTAGTATTCTATCACCATTGACCATCTATTAAATTTATAGAACAAACAGTGCTTTGAATTTATGTTTTAACGTTCACAAGGTTTTATATTTTTGAAAACTGGAAAATTACTACGCTTAAAATGCCTACAAATATTGAAGAAGGGCAAATACCACCACCAGCTTACCCATCAGTGAGCGAAGATGGTAGTAACGCAATTACGACAAGTGAAAATGAAAATGTTGGTAGCGGAGGTGATGTAGTCGCTTCTGGCAGTAAAGATGCTAATGTCATCAATGAAATGGAAATACAAAGTGCTCCACCGACATTTGTTGGTCTCGGGAAAGAGGATCTATTGGCGCTAGCGAATCGTCCCTTCTGGGTGAGGTTACGTTGGTCCCTTTTCATCACTTTTTGGCTATTGTGGTTGGCACTTCTTGTTGGAGCTGCTTTGATCATTGCACTGTCACCGGGATGTGAAGAAGACGATGACGTGAAGTCTGCAAGGTAATTACATATAAAACTACAATTTCAAAAGAAAAACTTTTCCAATGTCCTCAGGGTATATATTCCAACGCTTTACAAAAGTACTCTTTTCATCTACTTTCAATTGTCCATATTTTAAAACTTTTTTCAGTGTCTCCTCACACAGATAGAGAAGAATCACCACAGCAGGAAGTTTCTATGCATTGACTGGTTCGGGTTAAAATCAAACACAGTCTCGAACTTATCGTCAAACTTTCTATCATCGCATTTTCACATTTCAATTGGATCTTTAAACGTCAGTAAAATCTAAGCTTGTAATTATTTTTTATTATTTGGAAGCATTTTTCTTACAAAACAATTTAATTTTATCACAACGCAATAATGAGATTACAAGGTTCTTTAAGAAGATTAGTTGGGATTTCTTCTACTCGACATGTTTTATTCTAATAAACAGCTAGTTTCTTCGATCCTTCAACATTCCAAACTTTGTGTGTACAAGTCAACTTATTTCATTCCAACTCTAATTGATTCGGTAGTAATTGCTTTCTGTTGAAAAATGGGGAAGATGTTTCCATTGTATTTATGAAGTTGTCCTTCAAGTCACCAATCTACAACGCCCACTCAACCTCAGCATGACGTTGTTGACGCGCTGCTGGTTCTTTGAAGTGAAAGTGTGAGGTGGAGGAAAATGACTCAAACGAAAAGGTGAAAAGTAAAAATAAGAGGATTCTCATTGCGAGCATTAATTTTCGTGTGCTGTTGAGCAACCTTCATGCAGACTTAAACATCCGTTATGCGAAATTATCTATAAACTATTTTTGTGCTTCTGGCTATACTGCATAATTTGCTATATGTGTTGTATATTTCTATTTCAACCTTTTCATCTCGGGTCTTGTCCTTGTCATATCTACTGTTTTATGAATTTCAAATGTCAATCAATTTCCTTCCATTTCTTATTCCGCGTTCTACTGTGAATCATTTATTATTTCCACACCGCAGTTGATGTTGTCTTCATTACTTCCAGCATACACACATCCTGCATGGTAAATAAATTATGTTGGCGACCTGCTTTCAAAAAGCCCAAAACTTTCTTTCATCTCATCATCATCTTTCAACTATTATGTGACCAGCCATTCTCCATCTCTCGGTCTCGGTCCTCAAAGCTACTGTACTTTATCTAAAATATATGCGTTACAAGTAGGTATACAGTACAAACACTCTTAATATACTCCTCCAGAAACAAGTATGCAATATGCTTACACATAAAGTTGTGAAAATTTCTGAAAGGGAGAAAGAGGGAGAGAAAATGGTAATAATATGGTTCCCCATTTGGAAAGTTTTACTGATCTACTGACTCACTTGTGCACTTTCCTTCCGGAGGGAATATCGTTGATTGTGTGTATGTGTCGAGGAGTATCGTAGAAGGAAAATATAGTAGTCACGTTAGAATAGCAACATCTTTCTCCCTCTTCTCCAAAAATGAATCAACTCACGCGAAAAGTCTCTGGAGGAAACTTTTTTCCCACTGGAGTTTTTTTTAGATGCCTATACAATACACTCAGCGAGTATCCATACCATACCACACACTAATATGCCTAATAAATAAATGCAATATCATCTCTAATAACATCTACATAATTTTCTATACATACTTTTTCAAAACTGTTTTTACAGGAAAGAAATAGTCACGAGATATTCTGTTAGTATAAGAATAATTTTTGATATGAAGAGTTACGATATGAATATAGGACAAAAGTTGAAGATTGCTTTCCCCTCCTTTTCCTCTCGCAAATTTTTTTCTTCCTTTTTCCTTGTTAAGGTTCACATCTTTATTTTAAAAGAAGTGGTTCATGGTGTTGGTTGGAGGAGGAGACGCAACAGAAGTTTTAAAAGTCATTTTCTATGACGTCTGTTCTTTTCCCGATTTTTCTCCTTTTTCTTCCTAATTTTCAAGAAGCTTTTGTATGTCTCTATTTTCTACACACACACACACACTCAAATGTATTTAACAATTTGGACGTGTTCGGAAATTCCAGTGAAGGATGTATATGGAAGTTTACTCCTCTTTAGGTTTCAACACTATTTGGGCTAAAGTGCATATTATCTATAAGTGAAGATAACTGCGAATATCAACAAAACTACAAGTATCATATTATGTTCTATGAACCTACTTTTGCTAACACAACGGAAAATGAAAAAGTCAAAAGTCACCCTTGCCATTTTTCTTCCCATCTCCTTTTTTCTGCTTTCTGTTACTTGATATATAAAGAGTTTTTGTTTGGCCCTTTTAATCTTTTACAAGAAAATATCAGAGTTTTGTCTCACACAAAAGAAAAGAAATAAAGGATTTCTGCTCCTTTTCGTCTCTATCCATTAAAAATACGTTTTCTGTTGTAAGCAGAAAAAAAGCTATGTATTCTCCTGTTATCATCATTATGAAGGTTTAAAAGAAGTAGTAGTAGCAAGAAGCGCTTAGAATACCCTGCGCCACGACACAGGGCACGTTCAGAAAATACGAAGAAAAAATGTAGTTAAACGAGTTAGGTTAGAAATAGGAAACCTGATGGCACTCTACTACTACGACTGTGCTCTCTGTTTACTTCTTTTCTTGGCAAATTATTTTTGTATGTACTTACAGTACATGCATAGTTCTTACTCGTCACCTATAAGAGTTTTTCTGAGAATGTAGGTCACTGAAGTAGGAAACTGTGGAGGAAGAAAAGCAGTTTTTAAAAAACAAAATCACTTTCATTTT
>JAQIXW010004106.1:0-12091 GCA_034700685.1 Willowsia buskii
GCGAGGTGGAATTGGAATTTTGGTGACGATGACGAAGATGAGCGGAGAGACTTGAGACTTTCTATGGCAAAGCGACAATTTGTGTAACTCACACGTGAATTATCTGCCTAAAACACATTTCTATTTTCTTAAAGAACCAAATGATTGCAATAGGGAGATTGAATGGGAGAGGCTGAACAAAAGTGGTAATTTGTTATAATAATAAAAACCATGTCCGTCTGAAAAATTTATAGGACATTTTTAGATTGGAATCGACAATTACCTTGCCTAAACCTAATGATGTCAAGTAACAAAAACGTGAGTCTGATTATGAGAATGATGATGTTAGTTTTACCCAATGAGATCACCAGTTTTGGAAAATATTTTCAGCTCTGCGATATCACTTTTATCGCATTTATCAGAAAACGTTCAAGATAAGGTGGGCTTATGATAAACATTTTATGAATAATGCATACAATACTGCATGCTATCACAGTTAGATCTAAACTCCTGGTGTGGTAACAGTAAAATTGTTAAAACCAGTAAAAGAATATAATCGCCCAATATAAAATATTCATCATGAACTCTTGGCAAAGAAATCATATCGAACGAAATCTGAACTCTTTAATCTTGAGCATCAAATGTAATACGGAACTTTTAGCGTATCTTCTAAAATTTAAAGCTATTGGTGCCGCAGATGAGTCCAAACTGGTAAGTACAAATTATACAATGCTTAAAACAGACTCAAGCGTATAACCAGAACTAACTAATCGTACGCTTATGTTAACAGATTGCGTGTAAACTATCAGGCGGTGAAATAGATCAATCATACCAACTTCTACAAATTCTAAAGACAAGATGTAACGGATATGAATATCTTGGCAAATCTTTGTATCTTTGCAACCAAACTGGTGCATTTCTTACACTATTGGAAGGACTGCCAAATAACATACTGGACAGCCCAATTTCATATTTCGATATCGAGTTCAACATTGACTGGTCCACCCATCATGTTAGCTTTGAAGGGAAAACAGTCTCAATATAGAAGCTCTTCGGCCGAGGATTCCAACAAAGTGGAAACAGTGTAATGAAGAAATGTTTGGACATACCTATTTTGCAAATGCTTCTTAAAAATGAGGAAGTAATTATCGCATCAGAGACTATTCCAAAGCAAATTCCTTCCTATATTCATAGAACGCTTACCTTAGCCACTGAGCTGGATACAAATTTTTTCCGGGAAGCAGTCAATGATATATTTCTGATAGAAGGAATCAGCCAACCTGAACTCACAAAGTTAGCACAAGAAGATGTGCCAAGATCTCTAGTGCAAAGATTCGTGAGAGGTTTTTCTGTCTTGACAAAACGGTCCAGCACCCAATTAACACATCTCTCTGCTAAATTTGTATTATTGGAGAAACCAGCACATTTCTACATTATTTCTGAGCTGACTCAACACACAGTTTATTGGATCAAATACGACGAGGGAAAATATTATTTTATTACATGCAGTAAATCGGAAGGCTTGGAACAAATTCGGAAGCATATCCGCCAAAGTGTGCAGATATTCAAAGAGGAAGATTTAGCATCGGGATTTGCTAGAAAAATAAATAATTTACCAATGGTCATTTGCGATACGCCAGGAATGGGGAAAAGTCGACTTTTGGCAAGTATTGCGGCCACAATAAAGGACCAGTTTCCGGAAAGAAACGTGATATTTATGGATTTCAAGGAATTAGTTTCTGCATTTTTAGAGTCGGATTTGGAATTGAATATCTCTTCTATATTGAAAGTTATTTTAGTCAGAATTACAACCAACAAGTTAGGTATACGAATTCAAAGAGAATTGTTAAAAAGCGACAAACATAAAATCGAACTGTTTCTTGATGGGTTTGATGAAATCTCACAAGAAAATCAACCGGTAGGTTTAAGCATGCTACGTATTCTTAAGGAGAGTAAAAATATGAAATTATACATAACATCAAGACCACATAAAACTCACGAGCTTGAAGAAAGTCTTGGAGTAATTAGTTACAAAATTGAGCCTCTTAAAGAGTTTGAACAGGTTTCCCTAATAGTTAAGGTTTGGTTGCAAAAATTTCACATGACGATTAATAACGAGACTTCTACGGTTGCTAAATTTTGTCTCACAAATTTCAAAACTAAGACTTTAAGCAAGGGTAGGGATATTGCTGGGATTCCTCTCCAATGTAGAATGCTAGCAACTTTGTATTCAGTAGGTATTCATGAAAACGAGGCTTATCACTCAGATATCCAATCTATATACGATATGTATAAAAACTACACAAATCTGATATTTGAATCTGTGTCAGATGTGGACAAACGACTGTTTTTATTCGAAACGCACATTCAATTGGCATTAGCAAGTATTTTTCCTGATTTAATTACACATGAAGTAGATTCTCGGTATTTGGAACCTATTTGTCAGCTAGGAATTATGGAAATGAGCCAGAGTGGAAAGTTGAAATTCGTTCACGTGACATGCGCAGAATACTTTGTTGCAGAGTATATACTACGATTTCTTAATACGCTTAATATACAAGATGAATGTGCCGAAAATTCAATAGAAATATTTTCTAGAATCTTAAAAAGCTTAGAACAAGAAGTTTATATAAATCATAATGGAAAAGATTATACATGGTTCAAGTATAATACATTTGAACATTCCGTAATACTATTCTTTCTTGACTCAGGTATTAAAATTACAAGATTCAAAAGTAATCTGTTAGTTTATGAAGAAATTCTCTACCTTAACAATAATTTAAATGCCGGAAATTTCATACTACTTTTATGGTGCTGTTTAGCCAACAATTTTGTCTCATTGTTTGAATTATTCTTGTTAACCTTAGCTTCCAAAAACGGTTACATTATTTGTGACAGCTCAAGTATGTCTCATTCCAATATTGAACAACTTTGTCAGTTTCTGAAACCATTAGACATCTGGTCAGATCTGCAAACATTTCCACACTGGATAAATTTTATACTAACTGCAACATTATTTTCCGAGCTCCATCTCGTTCAGTCAGCATGTATAATGATAGAATCAATCACTGGCAAACCCGTCGATGAATTAGAGTTCAAATCTTATCTTACGCCTTTACATGTTGCCTTGCGCAGAGGGAATTACCATGTAGCGGAATATTTTTTGAATTTTTATAGAGATAAATTACATTCACTAAATTTTTTGTTGCACGAGTGCATGTTCCAGAGTGCTAGTGATAACCCAAGTGTAATTAAAGATAAAATAGATATTATGCAATTACTACTAGACTTTCATTCAAATCCAAGCATTTTAAATGATATTGATGATATCACCAAAATACCACCAATTCTTACAGAAAATGCTCATTTTGAGCTTATCAAGTTTTTAATTCAAAAGGGTGCGGACGTCCATAAGAAAGTTAATCATAGAAATATTGCCCACATTATTGCTACTAGTTGTACACCTGAGGAGTTTCACTGCTTCGTAGAATTGATCATTTCACATCACCTATTCGACATTTTTAAAACGACTGACGGTAGAGGTAACTCACCTGTACATATTGCTCTTCAGAATATCGAACTAAAAACTGAGACCATTGAGCTGCTAAAGACATCATGTATGGTTACGTTTAATGAAAAGAATTTTAGCGAAAATACAGCACTGTTTGCAGCTGTCAGGGGCAAGAGATCACTTCGAGTTTTAGAAGACTTAATAAAATTTGGTGGAAATTACCTGGAATCGAACTTCAATAACCACAACTTATTATGCACTTCACTTCATCATAATAATTTAGAAGCATTCAAATATTTTCTCTCTCTTGGAGTGCCAGTCGACAAAAGATGTGACGGTAAATTCTGCAATATTTGGCATCATGCTTTAAAATGTAATGTAGATATTCGACATGATGTTGTGAAAGCTCTTACCGAAAACTTTGCCAATGTAAATTCTGTTTTTCTTTTTCTTCCTGATGACACAAGCGAGTGTAGTTTACTTGAAAAGTTTATAGTTTTTAGGACCCCACTATCATTTGCTTTGCTAACGCATGTTGACCAACAAACGTTGACATTACTCAAGGCTGCAGGTGGAACAAAGAATGCGCTGGCGTCTTATTTGCTGAATACAATTTTTATAGCTTTTCTTTTACTTCTTGCCTTGCCACTTATTGGACAAGCAATATATCGACTGGTGTTTGGTTGTCTTTTTAATTTGGGTAACTGGTGTACGAAAACTAGTTCCAGTGAATTTGCTGAAAACGATAGGGGAAACCAGAAGAAAGAATTTATTCATTTGTGCTTCCAAATTGCCTCTGTGCTTTGGTTATATTGGAAACTTATTAACTTTTCGATAACTCTAGATTGGAACACGCTTTTTTAACGACAAATTAATTTATAATGATGTTTATGGAAGATGACACTTTAGCTTCAAATGTTGTATGTAGAATGAAAGGATTGAAAATTGTTTAGGTAAAATGGTGAAATATTAAGAATTAGTTTGAATAATATTGGATTATAAAATGATAATATTTTTATTTTTGGATTATCATTCATATTACCATCAAAGACTTGCTAATCGATATTAAATGACACGAATATAACTATGAGTTATATTTAAATTAATTTTTGTAAGCCATTGCCGATCATTCACGAATCACATTCAATTGCATCACAATAATTGCATACGTCACAACAATACCAAAAGTCTGAAAGAAAAACCATACATGTTTTCGCTTACACAAATCATGGAGTAACAAATTCGATATTATCACTTACAGAAGCTATATTGGAATAGGTGACACAAACAAATTTGCTTGAGACAGCAATTCCATTACTTCCATTTATCGAAGAAATTTCACAGGTAACTCTGAACAGTCTTAATCGATCATGGGATGTTAGATTATTTGATTTGAATTGCCTATTAGTCCACTTCAGCACATTACTCTGAACCTAAATCAGACACATTTTGTAGTCCCAGTCACAATTATTTGCAGTATGTCAATGAAAAAATGAACACATCAATCAGGGGAACTAACGCTTGAATGAAATTCAGCCGCTACGAACCAAAGTACTCCACAAAGTGTAAAAAATGCTACAACAGCTTTTTCAGAATTATCGTCAGGCTCTCCAAACAATATGTACGGAACCTGAGCAAAAAATGTGACAAAAGTTATATGCGAGTTTAACACGTAATAGCCAAAAGTGTTCCGGCAGAAGTCAGTAGTAGACTTTAATTCTTCGTACAGTCTAACGCCCTATAAACAAAAATCTGATTAAAAATGATTGTAAATGACAATTCCAATGTTAGTTCTTTTAAATGTTACCTTTTCGATGACATTAGAGCCATTACTGAACGACAGTGTTTTCAGATTTCTCCCAAACTCATCACCACAGTGCTTTAAAGAAACTACTATGCACACCAAAAGAAAATTGCCGATTACAATTACAATACTAATATAGAGAATTATTCCAGTCGAAATAATCTTCAACTCCAAATTATATTGTGAATTTTTAAGGGGCCCTGAATCAGCCAACAAGCCCACTTTTTGTCCAATTCCACATGCAAAGTATATCAAGGCAGCTAGTAAGCTGAAATAAACCTGATAAAAAACGCCACAAGGTAATTGGCTATACATCAATGCGTTTCTAAACATCAGTTAAGAAGCTAGACGTACAATCATTTTTATTCGTTTACTTTCCTTTGGCGAGACTGATATTCGGGTTCGTTCGAGAAGTTCCAAAATATCTGTTTGTCTCCACCAAAGATAATGAAGCAACAAAATTGCGCCTATGAATGATCCCATGCTGCTAGTGAATTGAAAAACTGTTAAGATACTTGATAGCCCAGTTTGACTCACACGATATATCTCACCACAAAGCGCAGAAATCAAAAGAATGACGCTTCCAATGTTGGAAATCTTACATATAATCTATTTAAAAGTTCAAATGAAATTTGATTAATATTTAGGATTAGTTTTCCTAACCAAAAGACTAATTAAATATTTGCTTACCAACTGAGTGTTGTATTTCTGCAAAACATAGTGCGTTTTACCAAAGTCACTGGACAGTTTTACTTTAAACGGTATAACGCCAAGAAAATAGTGAAAATTAAAGAAAGCTACTAAATACGGACTCTCTTTTGAATAAGAAATTTTCTTCGTTGTAGTGAACCGTGGCCTATCCAAATCTGTTAGCATAATACCAACCAGTAAATTTCAAAACTTTTAAAGACGTTTTAGTAGGAGCTCAATTTAAGAATTAATAATATAAACACAAAAGTTTTAAGAAGCATGGAACATCAAACTGTTAATCTGAATTTAACGTTCATTATGTAGTTCAAATTGATGTAAATTGCTAAAGGTGACCCTTCTGAAAAGTAAACTCAGCCGATATATAGTAAAGCACTTTGGGACAATTCTCATATTCATTAATGTATTGCAAATTATAAAACTTTCTGTCTAAAGAGGCAATTATGCCCACATGCAAAAATATAATTAACTAAATGGTAGTTTGATAGGTTAAAACGCTTGGTATTAGCTAACCAAATTATTACATAATTGGATCGACTACGATAATATAAACAAACTACGCAGAAACGTACTCAATTCGATAACATTTTCTAAAGGATTATCAATATCCAGGGAAAGCAAAACATAAAAATGCAGAGAGGCCTTGATCTTCAATCATCAGTTCATGACTAGCAGTAAACTTATCAAAACTGAAAGGATTCTCGTCCAAAAGTATGGCAGACATAATCAAGATTTTCAATACAAATAAGAAATTGAGTGGACGATTTCAATCCCTTGGTCTTGAATGGTTCATATTTAGCAGAAATACGCATTCCGAAACGTTAGTACGCACCAAAATAAATAATGCGAGTCGGGCAAAATTAATTTTTAACTCAATTTTACTTAAAGTAGCATTATTTATAGCAATGATCCAGACTTATCTTCCATCAAGTGTTAATGTATCCCAAAGTGAGAAAGTGCTCACTTGGCTGAATGTAATCAGCTTATGTATCTTCACATTCTACTCAAATGTGATGAGAATCAAGTGTTCGTTGGTAGCCAATTATTTTAATGGCTTGATTCAATTTGATAGACACCAAAGAAAGAAAGCAAAAGATCGTCGAGAACAATCCTTTGCTGGAATGATAAGTGTTTATGTGACATACATGGCCATAGTTACGGTTGCCATACTCCCGCCAAGCTATGCATTTGGCTTACATTGGCAAAATCCTCATAAAGCCTCGTTAGTGGGATATTGGTTGATTCCTAGAACAAGTGGGAGATCAACTAATTTGCTAATTAACGAATTGGTTGCAACAGTGATAAAAATTGGTGTCTGCTTTTTCAATTTTTGGATATGGGGAATAGGCCTTGAGCCAGTTTGCTTTGCTGGTGGAGTAGTTCAAAACTTGTCAGCAGCGATACTTCGAGATGATCTTAAAATGTACATACATAAATTTTTTTAAGTTTATAAAAATTTAAGTTTATTTTCCAAAATAATTTTTATTTTACAGATTTGAGAATTCCCAAGCCACTTCCCTACACAAGCGGGTTATAATTTATCGACAAATTCAACTACTGACGAACCGCCTAAACGAAATTCAAAAGGGAGGGTTCCTTCTAGTGATGATATTTTGCGCTATAACAGTTCCAGCATTTTCCTTGGCAACGCTTATCAAAAATGATACCTCTGACTTTATCTGTGTAGCTACTCTAATTTACATTTGTTTTTCTTGTCTGGTACCTATTACTATACTCATAAAGGAACTAGCGGATTTAAATATTCACTCAAGAAAAGTGTTCAAGGACATAAAAAGGAAGAGAGCCCTTTTTGATTTAAGAATTAGAAAAGAACAAAAATTAGATGTTAAACTCTATACTTCATGCCCTCCCTTAAGAGTTATGATAACCTCGACAAATTTCGTGGATTCTTTGACACCTTTAAATATTATGCACTCGTCGATGTCGTTAAGTGTAGACGTACTGCTTTTAGAATAAACCAAATTGTAAGTTCACTTTTGAAAAACAAGCACTCCATAAGTAGTCACCAGTCCAAACATCTGTGGAACCATCATAAAAAGACTTGCTTTAAGAATGTTTATGAGATACATATAATATTGTTTATAAAATATTTCTACTAACCGAACCAATAAAACTATAGGTTACAGTGAAAAATGAACACGACAGCCCCAACTCCTCATCCTCAACGTCTCTGGCAAAGGCTAGCAATTTAAATTTATCGTCTACACTAATATTTTCTGACTGAAAGCGTTTTTGGAGAATCCAAGTTTTGCAACAATCTTTGACCTGATATTTTGAACAAAATACACAAATAAATTAGTCTCAAGTCTTAAGGATTCCTTCGTAATAAAATAAAATAATTGCTTGTTAGGTATTACATGTTTGGGAAGCTCACAGGCTATCAAGAGACATGCTCCATATAACCCAAATTGGATTGCAAAGAGAAATTCTCCTATTCCAGGCTGAAATATAATTCAAAAATATTGAATTGCGCATTAAAATTGTTTGGCATTTTAAACAAATAATTTATTCTACTTACCACACCCTTCTCCAACTCCCTGTTTGGATCTTTCTCTCTCAACGCGTCTGGCAAATTCGCCAGAAATATAATCAAGCAAACGTGATTAAACATTAGGAAATTTTTAGCCCATTTCGTACCCAATTCAAATTTGTGTTTTAGCTCCTGGAATTTCAATGTAGCTACATCCACACTGACTTCCGTCTCTACAGACTTTTGAAACTCATTTATCAAACATTTAAATTGTAGTGTCAAAACTATGATGAGTATACGAGAAATGGGAAGGGAAAAATTGGCGATAGCAACTGCTCCCTGAATAATACAGTAAACAATTTGTGAAGCGATGTCGTTCTTCAGAACCAGGGAAATTCTCGATACCAAATTTTCCCCAAATACATCTTCTGGATAGCATGCTGTGTCAGTTACATAAATTGAAGACATGTAGCAAACAAACACAAGGGAACCACATAAGTAGCAGGACTGAAAATGAGAACATGTTTGAATAAATTTTCTACCATAATTTTTTAGAATTTTCATTTCTATCATGGCTTAACATTAAATTAGAAAATACAAACCTTTCCCGAAATTCGACAGCATCTTGTGGCATTCATGAAAGCTAGAAGATCGTTCTGGGAAAACCACATTTTTCTAATCAGATCATATAGAGCGAAACCACTCGTATTATATCCGATACAAACAAGAAGTCGTCGGATGCTTGAATGAAGTGAAAGGATTTCAAATCGTGGAGTTGTTAAGTAGCCATAACTTGATAGCAAATTTAAAACGTGGATAGTGGCACAGATGACCTAAAAAATACATAAATTTTTCTATTTAGAGACCAAAAGACTATGCGGCTATGTTTAGCCAGTTGTAGTTGCATTACCTTTTGAACATTGTTGCTTTTTATAATATATGCGCCCGTTTTCTTATCCTCAGTTACCCAAAATGGACAGAGGAATATGCAGTAGAAAAAGTTGAATACGAATTTGAAATAACTATCTCTCGATGAGCAAGACTTCATGTGAATAGTATCCAGATGTTTGGAATCGAGATACGATACTTTAAACGTGAATTTTTGAGTCATATTTAACGTATCCAATAAAATAGTATTGCTTACGCTTTTTCTATACTTTCGAGATATTCTAACGTGTAGTAACCTAGTTTTCTATCAAATAAATGATGAGGCGATGTCGTCTCCTTTCAAATTAAGGAATTTAATATTGCAAATTGACAACAGTCTGATAATATTGATACTTAATAGCAAAACAAATATTAATGCTGTGATATAACTGCAATCAACATAATGAAGCTATTTCCACGAAAGTTATCAGACGCCTGTTTTAGAGTGAAAAACAATGCATCAATGTGTGTACGTATAATATTTGATGCTGCATTTGGAACATAAATACGGACCTGGAAATTCTTACATTCATCCCTGAATCGCAGATTTTTGTCCCTGATTAAGCTGAACCGAAAAATCCCTGAAAATCCCTGAAAATTGAAAAATCCCTGAAAATTGAAAAATCCCTGAAAATTTGGACCTCGTCCCTGACGACCAAAAAAACGAAATTTGTCAAAAAATCCCTGAAAATTTGGACCTCGTCCCTGACGACCAAAAAAACAAATTTGTCAAAAAATCCCTGAAAATTGAAAAATCCCTGAAAATTTGGACCTCGTTCCTGACGACCAAAAAAACGAAATTTTTCAAAAAATCCCTGAAAATTTGTACCTCCACCCTGACGACCAAAAAAACGAAATTTTTCAAAAAATCCCTGAAAATTGAAAAATCCCTGAAAATTTGGACCTCGTCCCTGACGACCAAAAAAACGAAATTTTTCAAAAAATCCCTGAAAATTTGGACCTCGTCCCTGACGACCAAAAAAACGAAATTTTTCAAAAAATCCCTGAAAATCGAAATATTTATCCCTGAAAATCCCTGCAGCGCCGCTACCGCGCTGCGTAAGAATTTCCATGTCCGCATAAATAAATGTAAATTTTGATGAAACCGTTGACATATACAGTTATATTTTTATTATATGGAAATTTTCTGGAGTATGGAAACCTTTTTTTGCATTATGCACATTATGAGTTTAAAAAGGGAAACGCGTCAGGTTTGTGAAAGACCTCGAGCCATCTCGAAAATCCAAGTTGGGGAAACTGTGGTTCGGATTGGGGAATTTTTTTGTACATGCTATTTTTACTGTATTAAATCAAAATCCTCTTACAAAATTTAATATATTTTTACATAAATTTATTTGCCGTATGACAGCAGAACAGCGCCTATCAAAGTATTATTACATAATATGAAAATTGTATTAAGTGCTTTGGAATCGATAGAACTATAATACATTATATAGTCCAATATTAAATAATTTGAATGTAAATGCTCAAATTTGAGCTAATGAGTCACAAAATGCTTAAATTATACAGTTTTTCTTCTTGATTAACTTAAATTTAAGAAAATTGAATTGAAGTAATCATAATTTTGAAAGCAGATACGAGCTTAAATTTATATAAAATTTCAGCAAAACACTTAAAAATTATTAAACCAAATAACTTGATAGCTCCCTACAACCCAAATTTTTTCAACCATCCCTGCTCCCTGGCAAATAGCAGGTCATTATAAACATACTCCATTGTCGGCGCTTGTGCATCCATCGACTCATAAAATTCTGGCATAATTTCTGCCAATTTTTTGCTCCTAAAAAAGTCGCTCCTTGTTGCTCCATCCAGTGCCCATTGCCTCATTGCTGGGGCTGCACTGTACATTTGCAAAACTTCCTCTTCATTTCTATACAATTCTTTAAACATGGCCATCGGCGAGTCTTTATCTTCCACCAGCTTTCTAGAGAACTCTGCAAAATCCACAATTTCCACTTTGAATCCCAACCTTTCCCCCACCGAAACAATGGTCTGGTCCGCATCTGGATTGCAATTTAACACATTATAAATCTCGTTGGGGGCATCAGGAGTGAAGAACAGCTTTATCGATACTTCCGCGCAAATGTCGACAGGTAACATGATAATTGGCATTGGATTACTCGAGATCATTCCACTCTTCAAAACGAACACATATCTCAGCATCAAATGATTATGGTCGAGAACGAATCGTCCAGTTTTCGACTCTCCAGCGATAAACGGAAATCTGAACACTTTTCCAGGAATGCCCCTCTGGACAACAGCCTCCTTCATAAGAACATCTCCAGCAAAT
Source organism: Willowsia buskii (assembly GCA_034700685.1). Classification (NCBI taxonomy): domain Eukaryota; kingdom Metazoa; phylum Arthropoda; class Collembola; order Entomobryomorpha; family Entomobryidae; genus Willowsia; species Willowsia buskii. Next base: position 11,732 of record JAQIXW010004106.1, read on the forward strand.
TTTGTATTCGGATATCCCAAAAATGTCACTCCACGGTAGTCACTAGGCTCCGGCCACTTTTCTGAAACGACATCATCCTCATCTACTGATGCCGCTGCTAGCATACTGGAAACGTTGAAGATATGCTTTAATTTCTCTCCAGTGCAACAGAATTCCAATACGTTTCTTAATCCCCCGACGTTTACACCTCTCATCGAATCTGGAGTAAATCTCGTCCCATAAAACTCCATATGCTGGACACTAGCTGCGGAGTGAAAAACTGCGTCAACTTTGGAACACAGAAGGTTCCACGAATCTGGAGTCATTCCAAGCTGGGGTAGTGCTACATTCCCGTTTACGCAAGAAACTTTCTCCATGTCA
>JAQIXW010004107.1:0-12090 GCA_034700685.1 Willowsia buskii
AACTTACTTTTCTGGGAACTAAATTCTGGCAAAATGGTTTCTAGGAACTTACTTTTCTGGGAACGTACAGTAAATCTCCGATTCACATTCAATCAATTTTTTCAGCAGCTTTTCCCCAGGAAGGAAATAAAAGATGAAATAGACATGGTGCACAACGGCAGTACAGAAGCGTCGAATAATATAACTAATATGGCATGCCTGCCAACGGTAGGGTATTTTTTCATTCACTCCAGCCTGACTCCTACGGAAAGTTTTGCAAAGTCGTCAGTCACTAACCAAGTAAATCAGTTAAAAGTCTACGTCAATCTTTTTCAACGCTTCCATGCTGATGTTGATATGTGTTGCTTTTCTTCCTAGCTTTCTCTCCCTTTCTCTCTCTATCTCTTTGTGTGTATCTTCAATGCATAAAGATCCATAATGGAAACTTTTTTGTTGGTTCTTCTGAAATTGGAAACTTTCACATGAAACTTTCTCTCCTTTGCATACAGCTAGCCATGGTTGGGAGTAACCTTTTCTCCACTTTTACTGTGGAAGATAGGGTGAGTGAAATGCACTCACTCTATCTGAATTTGTGTGGTTCTGGCTAGATGGTATGCATTCTCTTCTTCCGATCCCATTTCGAAATAAGCTTTATTGCTACTATTACGTTATGTCATAGATTATGTATATCAAATGTGATACGCGGACTAAAACGCACTAAAACTTCATTTATTGTGAAGGTACATGATAAATATAGAACTGCTGGTTTCAGTCCTGCTGTGTAAGTAAAACCAGTATAAAACTGTACATTCATAAGTCATGTCACATTCATGACGACGCTATCAGCAGTCAATGTTGTAGTAAAAGTCGTCTGCGAGAACAAAAATGTTGGAAACTTTTCCCTTGCCACTACTGCCACCGCTACGACTAACTTTCCCTATTTTCTGTAAAGTATTGAATTGGACTGCCAGATAAATCCGATTGCCACAAAAACTTCCAGTGGTGTCTACGTATAATGTGAGTGTCTAATACAACAAGCCAAACTTGTGGAAAAGCCTTTATAGTGAAAACGGCGTCTCGTGGAGACTCAAGACAGTAAAACAATTCAGACTCGCGGAACCTGTAGATGGTTACAGTCGTTGCGTTGAAGTGTTAGCTTTGCATGGAGGGATGTTTCGACAAAATTTGCTGACATCAAGAGCTAATAGAGCCATCTTTGCAGCACAAGGTGAACAATGCTTCTTTCAATTATGTCAGTATTTTTATACAAAGTATTCAAGTTTACCACATGAATCTCATATGTACGGTTCCCAATGTTCCAATGTTGTGACAAAAGCGATTAAAATAACTAACATTAAATTTATGCGTTTGTGTATATTTCAGCAAATTATCCTTTACATTATGAGCAATGCATTTGATGCATGAGCTGTTTGCGTACTTGTCGGGAATGTTAGATTGTATATTATTAGCCCAATTAAGTAGTTACATATAAATTTTAACTATTTTTTTCTCTTCAACATTAGCATACTATCACTTACTTATATTAAGAACGAAATTATATTGAAACGATACTTTTCTATTCAGGGACAAATAAAAATTTAGTTACAAAAATGTATTTGTATTTATGATTTTCTGACGCACACTACAAAATCATCCAACCATAAATATCAAAATTTTATGTGCATTGTCAGGTTAACTTCTTGCGTTCTTCGTGTCCACTTGTAAGGACTTCACAAAGCTATACACTAGAATAATCGATATCATGGAATTATTTATGGAACAATATGTAGAATATAAGTATCTTTACGGTTCAACGTATGTAATATATGTATAATCCAGGTATATTTGCTACCATATACATGAATAATACCAATTTATTACAACAGCACTTCATCCACTTCCAACAGTTCTAACACTGAAATCCCACTTGATTTTTTGTCTTTTGTTTTTATCAAAACAAATGCCTCATGACAATGCAATGCATTGGCGATGAGACCATTTCTAATATTTCACAACTTTGTGGATGGGTCATGCCATACCACACCATGCTTTCCCTCTCCACCGTGTGTCACCATGTCATATCTCTGACATTTATTGAAGCTATGGAGTGGAACTGTCTGGAAATTTGAAAAATTGAAAGCAGAAAAAGAAGAGGAAACTTTACCGACTTTATATACAGCACCATATCATGTTTAGTATGTCATATTTGAGGATGATATAAGTTACAAGCAGTCATATAATAGCCCTCACTCCGTTTTAGATATAATGTAGGTGGATTATATTAAAGCTCAGCGTGGAGAACTTGTATAATACTCATGTACGTACTTTTGACCGTAATTGCTTGTGGATTTGAAAGACAAGCAGGAAAAGCAAAGAGAATATATTATACATAGCTACCAATACAACTCTTTTCACATAATACCATACTTACACACATTCGGAGAAGAAATAGACAATTTTCTTCCTGTGACTATTTTTCTACCATTATCATCATCAGACAAGAAGCCAATTTTGTGTCGTGGAAAATGTTGAAAATAACGCAATTGTCCTTCTCTTCCTGTTCCATCGTCGTGTTGTTCGTTGTCGTTCATTTCACAATTTGTGTACCTATTCCTATTTGTTCAGCAAATAAATGAATTTTCCATTCCACACAACCGCAAACAAAACCAAAGAGAAGAACTGGTAGAATGAAAGCTGGAGGGATTTTCTCTCCCATTTCAGAATTACACAATACTTCAATTTGGACTATCATTGAGGCAAAATGAAACATTGTTCTCTTCCAGGTGCTCCATATCACATTCTCTTCCCTGTCAAATATTAATAAATTTCTCTTTACTCATCGTAACCAATTTGTGAAGTGTGATATAAAGATTTAAAGTTAATTTACCCAACATTTTGTCATAGTCAACAGTTGCTGTGCTTGACAGGAATCAATTGAATTATTTTCAAGCGATTTCTCACACAAATTCATATCCAAGTACTAGCACTAGCATGCTGTATGCAGAAAGCATGTGTAATGACAGGGGAATTATTACAGTTGTTGTTAAATTTATAAGTTGTCAAGTCAGTACATTAAAGAATCGGGAATTCTCTCACCAGAAAAACGATGTCCAGTCACGGCAGCTCTACTGGTAGCGGTAGCAGTAGCAAATGGAGAAAGGATCAGATCCCAACAAAAATCATAAAGTCAAAACTGAGCATTAATGGCAGTAGTGTTGCATCGAAAGCGCGTGATCGTAACAATGAAGCCATAATCGAAAAACGAAAGAAAGAGCACAAGGAAAAGTGTGTAACAGTCTGGTCACAAATTCAACTGATACGATTAGTATCCGGTGCAGAGATTGCCGGTGCTGGGATCATCGTATTGGCTCAGGTAAAAATAAAAGGTCATTCTTTTAAACAGTGATTTTTAGAGAGATACTGCAAGTACATGAGATTTAACCCTACGTATAGGTATGTCATTTATTATTGTGAAGAATTCCCACAGTGCCTTTTTGAATAAAACGAAACCCCACAGTGAACATATAAAGAACCGACATGAATAGTGGTATCATTACACTGGTAGGCAGTGTACGACTCAATTTTCACCGGCCATAAATATAGTTAACCTTCTGGAGTAAACTGACAGGTTGTTGTTATTGCATTGCAGCTGCTACTACTTACAACAACAGTTTCTTTTCCACTTTATTTTTACATTCCATCTTACTGACAGTCATTATTCTTTTTTCTTTCGTTTTTCCTGACTTCAATAGACTGTGGCCATTGCAGCCTCTAATGAATTTGCAACGAGAAGTCTTACTGGCGTTTGGACGGCATGGTTCTTTTTTATGGCGGCTGGATTAGCTCTCCTATGGTCTGCAAGATGTACTTTCAACGGGTAAGTAAAAGTAGCCAAAAATACTTCACAGTGGAAAAGTGTGCACAACGAAATAAAAAAGGGAGAAAATTAGCGGAAGAGCATATATGCTGACTGACCACATGTAAGAAAGGACTACCGAAGGTAGTTTAGCTTTTTGGTTCAAGCCAATATTATCATATCAGCATTCAACAACGAGAACAAGTAAAACTCAAAAGCATCATGTAATTAAAGTGAGTCCTTTGTACGCGGGGAAGAAAGCACCCAAGCGTAACATATATTTTATTGGAGGGATGTAATAATATATGGCAGTAGTAGTAACGCACACATTCAATGGGTGTGTGCCGTGCGCTGGCAAGTGTAGACTTACGAGTAGAAAGGTATAATATGTATACTATACATATACATAAATTCATAAAACCAGGAAGAAAGTGGGGAGAAAGTAGATGGAGTAAATAGTAAACATTCATGCATAAATGCGGATATATGTTATATTATGCTTATCATGTAGCCATATGCATTTAATTGTGTACTTTCTTTTCCAGGCTTCTTGCTGTTCTCGTGCTGCAAATCATTTCAACTACAATGGCTATTCCGCTGTTTACAGCTTGTTGCACAGTACTCATCGTCTACAAATTCAAATGGGACCCGGATTTTGATGGTATGGCTTGCATATTCATTCAACATTCTACATGCACGCAATTTTTATGAATCAAGATATTGTGCCTTAGCATGTATATAACCTTTATCTGGCATGCATGGCATCTGCAAACGAACGGAGTGACAGAGGTTTTAGATTAGAGTATTTAGAAACTAGAAAGTCTTAGAAAAGTTAGCATGTGATTCACCGCGTTTCAGACATCTAAAGTGTCTATGTATGCAGCTTTAGAGTCTGATATTAGCACAAATGTATTAATAAAAAAGAGGTTTGAGAAAGTATTAAAGCAAAAGGTATTAAGATGCTGAAATTGAAACTGGTGTCGATCAATCAATTTTACTATGAGTAATAATATTTAAGAATATTATTTTGAGCAATTTAAGATCAGCAGAGCCATTACATCTCTGAATACTACGCACCAATAATTGTGTTGGTACATGTACTTGATTTGATAATAATTTTATAAAATATTTATAAAAGGGTTCTGCAAAGTGAGCCTTTTGCTGTAAATCAATGGCTTGGTTTTAATTAAAAATAACAATTTGGATGTAACGGATCTGTGATAAGAAGGTGAAAGCAAATCAATCTAGAAAGCTTTGCTGCTAATTGTGGATAGCTTTATAATGATACTATCTCTCCCCATCTGATTTTCATATAATGAATGAAACGAGAAGATACAATACGAACAATATCAATGCGTTATTTGTGGAATCGTTGATAGCCGAGATGTGAACTAACCATAAAGTAAGCATGCTGCTACCGGCTGCGGTTGGTTAATGAAGGCTTTTAGTTTAATACCAAAATAAAATTAAGATGGTGAGACGAGGCTAATTTCTTTCTGATGGTTTATGAATTAAAAGTTTTAGAATTACCTACCTACGTTTCTCATAACCAAAGACACTTACGATTAGTCCAGCACCACACATCATTCATCAGGCAAGCAAAAGAAGCTATGCTGATTCCATGTCGGGGTATCTCTGGATTTTTTGGTCTAAAATCATTTTTGAAGCATAGGATATACTTGGTAAATGGGAGTTAGATCAAAAGAGAATTGTGTTCAAATGAAAATGACAAAAGAGATGAGGAACTATATGACATGTCACAGGCAAGAGAAGATATTATGATGATATAGAAGATTGTAATAGTGAAAGTAGCTAACAATAAAGTGGGACGTTCTAAAAAAAGAGTGAGCAAGTCTTATGTATAATGTACAAACGTAATCCTTAAATCAACATTAATATGTACTTACTTGAAACCAGAGGGCTACACTTTTATAAGCAATTAACAATTTATCGCATTAAATAGGTATCCATTACAGTTATTTATAAGAGATGCGCATATATATGTTTTCAGAGTACATACAGTTAAGTGATTCTTCTTGGAATCGCTGAAGTATTAATAACAAAACTGGGGAAAATTAAACTGAACTATGAGATGAGGGTACTTGATCTGGCATAATATGTTGTCTCAACGATCTCTAACCAGACATACATTCTCAAATATGTGTTAGGCTATTTTCGATTTTATGTTGAAAATTTTATTTAATAATGCGATTCCAGGACAAGCAATAGTAGGATCTTCAATAATCATCCTTACAACAAATCTCATAATGATGTTCTTGAGCATGACTGAGTTTGCTCTTAATGCATACAACGCTTATAACTGCTACTTTCTCGCATATGGAGGTCATCCAAAAGAAAACGTGGAGGTATATAAATATACACAGATTCTTTGGAACATGTCTCACAACTCCCCTGAACACCTCCCTTTCATCATAAAAAATGGTTATCCTTTGTTCATTGCAGAATGCATATGGGTATGACGAAAATTCAGCAAAGAGTTCAGCCAATGTGGAGCTTTATCACTACCATGAAACAAGTCTTCATCTTACTCAGCAACAGCATCAGAAACAAGAGGCAGAAAAAGCCGTTGTAGAGGTGGATCCAGCTATGCCACCTCCGCCACCTGATCTGACACTAGCCCCTACCGATATACTAATAATCAAGCAATGTGGCGTCACCAGTGTAATTTTGGCTGGAATAATCTTCTGTGCTCAGGTGTGTATTAATAGTTTTCCAATAAAACTGTCTCGACAATGACAAATAAATTCAGTGAAGATTTAATTAAATGTGTGTGGACAATGCGAAGGCCAGACTTAAAACACAATGCAGTATTGTATTTATTCTATTTACTCCCACTACAGACGACAATGCTAGCATTGGCTCACAATGAAGGAATCAAAATTGGAATTGGTATTTGGGGAGCGTTATATTATGCCATCACGGGCATTGTAACAGTGTACAATGGCTGGAAACCGACCCCTCAAAGGCAAGTTTACAAAATTATACAACATATTATATATCTCTAGAGTTTAGATATAGCAATTTTACAACCTACTCAGATTTTCTAAAGATAACCATTGTTGACTGGAATAACAATAATGTTTTTTTTTCTCATTTTGTACTTGTCAATACTCCAATGTAGCACCGCTGCGATATTCATTCTTCAAGTGGTTCAGTTTATTCTCACTGTACCACTCGTTGGAGTTTCGTACTACATAGTCGCAGTGTTCGGTTCTTGTCTGCAACAATCTCCTCTGAAAGATTGCACGTACAAAGGAACCACAGGTAATTATAACATTATAATTACTGTAATGCAAATTGCAAGCATGACATGCAGAAAGGGTCCGTATACATATAATGCGAACACGTTTAATTCAATTTTACTTTGACTTCATTTTCAAGTCAAAGTAATAGAATGATCTTCATAGTAGCTTTTTGAAGAAGCCTGCATTACATTTAGAATTTAGACTCACTTGAGCAAACACTTTATGTATTTACTTTATCAACCCAGAATGCGTTAGCGTATTAAAAGCAGAGATTCAATGGGACAATGTTGTAAATAATGAATAGGTTTCGGCGTGGCGGACCTAACGGTAACGATAATGGGTGCATTAATGGCTCTCTGTGGAATGGTACAGGGACTAATGTCTCTCATTCTATCTTTCATCTGCTCTCAGGCCGTATGCGGTATTAGATGCATGGTAAGTAATAAGCAGATTTCATTTAAATACCTTTATTCAATGATTCAACTTGTACTTCCCGGATGTAAATGTGCTTCTACCATATTTACGTACTATTGTACTGGTTTTGTAGATCTCGGGCGCAACTGTTTATCCAACTTTATGAATTGAAGATTTCCTTGTTGTATAACGACTGTTTCCTTCCATTTTATCTTCACTCACCACAAAATAACCACAATTGTCTATAATTTCTTAAGGTATGGTATTTATAAAAATGTAAATGAAACTCATACATCAGCAAAATTTTAAGCTTTGGATCAGCCAAAGTAGATATATTATGGTGCTTCATCTATGAGCACCAACGGTTCTCCATTATAATTTATAGTTCACAGAAATAGTGCAAATTGTAATCTAGAGTACAGCAGTAGATTCTTTCCACTTCCGTCACTTTTTCTTGTAAGGTACTTCTTATTGTTAGAAGACAAGATAGTGTGCCTACTACCAATATACATACATACTTACATTGACATATATTGACAAAATACATGTACTTATGCATTGAATAATGTACCTACACTGACAAGGATGTTATTTAACTTGTGAGTGAGTAATGTAAAGTTTTAACAATATCACAAATGTCATTCAAAATTTATTCAAAGTCTGAAGTAAATTGTTATTGTTGATCTCTGCCAAAAATATTTAAGTTGTGTAATGTACAATTTGGAGTTTATGAAATGATATATCGAAATGTATTTATATTTTCCTCTTATAAATAAACAATCCCTAATCCAAACAAAAAACAAACACATTACAAAAACGTAGTAAATCTATAAATTGAGATAGTTGGTTACGCGGGATCAAGACATTATTGTAGAAATATTACTCATTCATTCATATCATTAAAATGACTACTTGTAAGCTAGACCTAACCGCTTTTCTGAATGTCATCGCCAACTAAAAAAGACAACCAAATGAAAATATACGTACCTACACACACATCAAACTTCTTACACTGTACTTAGCCGTATTGTGAAAGGCATAATTGAAAAGGAAATTGTCAATGGATCACATTTCCAAGAAGAAAATTCTGCACTCCATAAGCAGCATGAGCTTAGAGCTGAGCTATTTTTCTGTCCACTGCACATATTACAGCAATCATACATGCGTTCAAAATACCGGTTTATATTACATAATATTTCATTTTAGTCTTCATTCAGAAGTCATCAGTATGTCTCAATTAGGTAACTTAAATTTTCTAACAATTGTACATCTATTACAAAGTACTTGCGCTTCCGTTTTTATTGTGAATACGAGCAAAATGTGGATTGATCAGTTTCTCAGGGCTTGAAGCCTGAAAAAAATAATGAAAATAAGGTTTTAAAAATATTAAAGATAATTTTTACTAGTAACTTTGGATAATACTGACCTTCTTGATAACTCATCCTCTTTTTCCACCTCCTTATTCTCTCTTAAAGCAGTTGTTGGAACTGCAGCCAACTGCTCCTGAATTTCTAGGCCATTTTCTTCAGCAATTTGTTGAATTAATGTATCGACTTGATCTTTTGGAGTGGTCAGCGTTGTCGCAGATCCCATTGCATCTTCAATGACCTATTAAAATAACATAATAAATATTATTGTGCTGCATTGTATGGCTAACTGTACTGGCTAACTAACATATTGTCCACTTCCCCCTTTATACTGTACACTGTATGTACTAAACACGGCTTACCGAAGTTCTAACATCCAGGTCTTCAAACTGGTTTTCAAATTTATCCATTATCTTGGAAACTTTTTCCAGGTCCATCGAATTCATTGCCTTTTCCAGACTCTTGCTTACGGATGCCATATTTTGAGTAACCTGTCAATTAAAGAGACAACAGCATATTATGTAATGCCTATATGTAGTGCAGCATCAAATAATGGAAACATCAGGAGCAATAAAAAGGATAGTGGCAGTCTGGCAGTTGCAATGGTTGAATTTAACTTTGGTATATATAAATGGACTTTGGTTCTTTTTACTTCAGGCCCTGAGCTTATTATTTAAAGTAAATATTTTTCATTTTTGTACTTACAGCTTTCATTGTCACTGCTGATTGTACTTTGCAACGAACCGCATCAACTTTTGATGCCATGCGGAGAAAGTTAAGGCTTTCATTTTTCTTTCTGATTGCATTTTCAGCGTAGATCTTTGCAGTGTCCACATTTCCTTGTTGTAACGCTTTCTTCACTTTATTTTTTTGAATAGCTTCTTCTTTTTCGGCTTTCTTTGAAAGTTTTTCCAATTGTTTAGTGGTGAAGCGCAAATTAAATAGCATGTCTGTAACAGAGTCAGAAAGGGTAATACGTTTCAAGTCAGTGTAAATTACATTATTAGGGTTCTTCAATAAAAATGGAAGGAAAACCTTTTATATTGCAATCAACTACATCAGTAAATATATCACGGCAAATCAATGATCAATAATTACAGAATTGATATTATAAAGTTGTAGCAAACTTACCATCCATCTTGATGCTTGATTAAAAGTCAGAAATTTTTTCAGTACTTTAGTCTGAAGCTTCAGTCAGCCCTAGTTGGATTTCGACGGAATATTGGATCTGTCCTACCCTCAAATCTGTAAAGTAAAGAGTAATGTTTAACATAATGTTGAATACTTGTACAATACGAAACTGTTATTTCAAATGGAAATATTTTGAATTCTATAACATGCCACAGTACAATCAAATGTAGAGCAGTGTAGCTACATCAGAGATATATTAATGATGGGATTTTTAGATTTCCAAAGGGCTACAAATTACAAAATAACTATCAAGAAGTACTATCTATTCGCTACTGCAACTGTTGCACTGGCCGTTAAATTTTGTGTACATTTCAAACAAAATTGGCAAAATCTTATCATTTGATACTACAAAAAGTCGAACTAATGTAACTCATGTTTCCGGAATGACTAATTTTACAAAATTCTTATATCACTATAGCTTACCGTTGACCACTTTTAAGAACACATGCTTATAATATACTGTGCGAGACAGGCAAAATTATGCACACAAAATTATTTTGTTCTTGACCAGTGACCAACCAGAACTTGTACGTAACAACAATGCCTATAAAAATGAGTCTTCTATCTTGACACCCAAAACACTGTTTCACTATACTATTCACATAGTATGCCCTCTTTTCTAGTAAATACCACTATGCCACTTACAGACTCATGCAAAAAGTTGTGGAAAAATATTATCCTTTTAACGCAATGCATGTACAATATTACCTTTATTATTGCACATTTACGTTATCCAATGATGTCTTGTCTTTTATACTTTTTACACGTCGGGAGGAATTGTGTATTCTGTTTTTTCAACGTGCAAGTTAAAAATACAGGTGAGATACTAGCTAAAAAACTTTGCATGATTATTGTCTTGCCGTTGTGTTTGCGTCAAGATCTCAAATGAATCATACAAAAATAGTATAGCCAGTATAATGTGTTCATTCAAGTGATTTGAGTTATGTATATGATAAGGAACAATCTCTGTTCATATTTATGGAGCTCTACAAAGGCTTTTATTCCACATTCAACATTGACATTATATACTAAAACTTGACGTCATTGTTTTGTGTCATCATCCATGCCATCGGACACATATTCTCTTTTATGATATATTATACATATATTGTATTATTATATCATGCATTACGCTACGGTAAAGCAGTAACAGTATTCTAATTTCCTTTGCCAGTGTTCTATTTGACATAATTTCCATTGTATGATTGTATGTGCACCTGACTAGGTATTAATATTACATTGTCAGTATTTATTATTTTCTTTACGAAGCTAAATATTGGATTATGATTGTGACTATGAGTCATACCAAAATAATTAATCTTATCTCACCTTTTTTTTTAGCAAATACAACACTCGAGCTCTTATATTAGATTACTTTGCAGGTTCTTAGAAAGTTTCTGGTTTGATTATCAAATCCAACACCCAGCACAGACCCTTCGAAAAAAATCAAACAAAACACAATACACAAGAATTTAGCACGTTTGACATTGACTTCGTTCTTCTGAAATGTTCAAATCCCAAACGCTAAATGTACGCTGTAATGAATGTCAGATGCAGATGAATAATCTTTTTTAAATAACAACAATGGCAAATTGTACAATAGAGTATTCGTTGAAGATAAAATCGTGAGATGTTTTCCAGTATAAACCACATCAGCTGGGTAAACTGGCAGAAATTCCAGGCGGGTCTTAGGTAAACAGCAAGATGTATTCTGGAGAAAACCATTTGCAACCACGATCATAGATGGTACTCAAATCAATTGCTGCAAGCTTTGCATCCTCATCTCATCCTGCAGTCTTTGGCAGCATCATTCGTCTGTACAGCACTCCTCTGAGAAATCAAATTACATACAGTCAAGCTTGGATACGCTCGTTTATACAGGTAAAAGTAAAAATGTTTGTTAATCTGCAGTTTAAAAGAAACATTTTGTTTCTGCAATCATGGCATTATACAACGTTGCATTTTAAAATTTCATGACTATGACTTTCTTTTCCAAAAGGAAAAACAACACAAATGC
>JAQIXW010004108.1:0-12089 GCA_034700685.1 Willowsia buskii
CATTAACGTAATTTAAAATACTGGAAAAGAAAGGAGAGAAGAAACATTATAGTAAAAAAGAATAAAAGGAAAAATTTCAAGTTGAAGTGTATGTTCTGTTGCTTCCGTGGCTAGAAAGTGGTAAAGCTTCCAGAGCTAAAGAGGAGGGCACCAAGAGAGAAATTTATGACACCATCAAATCATCAAGTGTAACAACAACGGATGCACTTTTTTGGTCGCTTTTAAGTAATTTACAGGAAATATATGGAATTCTCCGTGAAAGAAAAGTCATTACATTTATGCCTACACTTAAAAGCTCCGTTGTTTTCCGTGGAACTCTAGAAAAAGTGTGAAAAGAACCGAATACGAAGAAAAAGATATTTTCTAGTTTGTGGGACAGCCACTTTGCTTCACACGACACCAATATTACTTGTGCTGCAAAAGTGCAACATTTTATTTGCATATACTGAAAAAGTAATTTTTACCAAACAGAGACGAGAAGACAATTTCTTCCGTTCCTTATCTTGTGGTTCGTCTCTCTGCAAAAAAAAAGTTGTTCAAGGAAGAAATTGTTTTCAAAACTTTCTTTTCTTGTCTGAACAGTCAACCGTGTGTGTGCAGTTCGACTGTTTCCCAGTAGAAGAAAACAGAGACAGATAAAAACAAGTAGAACGAAAAAAGAACAGTTTTATGGTGATTCTCTGGATCTGACGATGTGAGCAGGCAAAAAATACAAGCAAGAAAAGAAGTGAAACATTTCTTGTTTCTGGTGGTGGTGTTCGTAAGACTCGTCTTATTCTCATCAGTTAATAAATTTTATATATTCCTAACTGCTTTACGCATCATCCTCCTCCTTTCCAGTGTCTATTTGAACAATCTCAAAAGGAGAAATTTCTAATTCCAAATGACTAAACTAGTCGCTTTGTGAGAGAAAAGAGAGGAGAAAAATGTGAAGTAAAAAAGTCTTTAAAAAGCTGTGAATTGTTTTTTACGTAGTGCTTGAAACAACAAAAACAGAAATGCACTCTTTTCTATAAAAAGTGACTTAAACATACAGAAACGGATATATATTGGAGAAGGGTACATTAAAATCCCTCTTGTTTTCTTTCCACGTTCCCATAATTTCGTATGCATCTCGTTCCTGCGCATTTTTCAATTTGACTCCTACTACAAAATACCTTCAAGAAACTAGCCAAGCAAGAAACAAGTTGGTGTGGTGTACTGCCAAGTAAACGCCAGTTTAACAAAAGCATCATTGCTAAACACTAGCAGAAGTAGACTGGCAAGATCAGTAGTGGAGAAAGAGAAGAAAGTTTTAATGTGAACCGTAAAAAAAGATTGGCGGGGAGAAGTGCAATATCCTGTTCCAGGCAGAGACGACAACGTAAGTAAAACAACGTGTTTGCTCGTACTGTGTACTAACGTGTGTTAGTTATATCGTAAAAGTGTTTACTTTGCTATTACTATTTTTTTTCCTAACTTTACGTTTTTAACAGAGGCACATATAAAGCACATATTCAATAATGCTAACCTTCCTTTCATTCAGTCTGTCTTCGTAACAGGTTGATTTTCACTATATATTTTTTCCAAGCGAATAACAATATTATCGACAGGGCAAAAATTCTCGACGAAAGAAAACACAAAGTATTAGAGACAAACATATATAGGTATACGCAATTCATAGTTTTCAATGCACAGAAAGTTGCATACCTTGTGAATTTCTTTTCCTTCTGGTGATCCCATGCCCTAGATATGCATGCATCTTCTTCTCCTTTCATTTCGCCAATATATCGAGCACCATGTTTTCCTTCTTTTTTGTTGTTATTAAGTGAAGTGAGAAGGGCCACTTCACTTGCTCGGAAAAAAAACTAGATCAGATTCGACAGGAAGAAAGGAAAAGCGACCGGAAAAAAGGTCGGTCTGCAGCAATAGGTTTTTTTTTGCTTTTTTTTCTTGTATTAAACCAACCCGTATAAGTCGTGATCTTATAAGGTGTCTTTGTAATAAAAAATGGTGAAGGATACGACCCAACAATACATAGTCACAAGCAGTTTCTGTAAAAATATATTTGTGAAGAAGCAGAAAAATAAGAAGAATGCTCGTGAAAAATAATAATAGAAAGAGCGAAAAGATAGAATTCAGTAAGTTGGCCCGGTCCTAGTTTTCTCTTGTATTTTGTAGAAAACTCCTTCCGGAATTGAAACATTTGTTTGAAAAAGAGCGGCTGTGGTAGTTTTGTAGTTTTTTTGCTTAGTCTGGGGTGTCGACGTTATTATCCATACGGGTCAGTTTTCTGACGTGACTGCATCTCCCATCGGCCTATCATCACTTCAACACATTTTTACTGTTTGAGCCAAGATTACATATTATAATAATAATAACATTAGAAAAATTGCAAACACCATTAAGATTTTTTTTTCATTCATGCCGTTTTCTCAATTTACTCCTGCTGATGCACACAGCAACAACAAACAACCTGAGGTTATTTTTCTTACTGCTACGTTTCGTTTTTTTTTCGAGTTCCAAGTTTTCTTTTATGTAAGTCAGTAACCTGCTGCTACAGCCGGCACGCTATTTTCAGATGTAAACTAAAAAGAAGGTGAAAATAATAAGCTTGTGTTATGACAAAAAGGTATCATTTATTTACTACAAATGTTGTGTAAGTTGGATATGTATGTGTAGAGAAGGAAAAGTTGTAGAGTATGAATAGTAGACAGGAAAGGACATACGGCGCTTCTGCTGCAGCTGGATCCTTATGCCGTACGTGTACTTAATGGTGTTCGTGTACAGCAAAAGTCGTTCTGCTGGTTGGTGTCGGTCTTAGTGTCAGTGACCAGTGACCATAATAAAAAGTAGGTGAAAGTATTAGTATTACTTACTCCGTTTACTACTTCTCTCGCAGGGCATCATCGAGCATTGATAGTAGTGGCTTCTTGAGCTACGTGCCGAAAATATTTTTTTTTCGTTAAGCCCATGTATGATCATAAGCTGAGTATTACATGTAGGAAATGTTAGGACAAGAGCAGAAGCAGCAGTTCGCAAAAAGTGCATCTGGCACTACCAACTAACTGCTGTTGTATCATCAATACTACTAGCAGTAGGACACAATTGTTCTTGCTTTTTGGCTGTCGAACAAGTTCTGGGGGAAATAGGAAACGTATATTTAGAGCTTAAAATAACAAAAATTCCATCAAAACTATTTTCTCCAGAAGGAAAAATGATGATGTTAGCAGAGGAGCCCCAAGTAGAAAAGCATTCCTCTTCTTCTCTATCAACCTTTTCCCCTTTTCACATGTGTGTGGTAATAGTGGTGACCTACAAACAGTATTTTGTGGAATTCCCTTTACCTCTTTCGTTTTTAAAAATACTTCAACTTCCTTATTCCAATTCTTCAGTTTCTCCCCCTTTAAATGAAAAAAAAGAAAGAGCCCGCACTCCGCACATACTAAACAAACATACTAACTTTCACATATCACCAAATACACTCCCAGTCCAAGTAAGGAGAGAGGATGGAAGAATCCGAAGAGGTAGATGTGAAATGAGAAGAAAGGAAGAAGCAAAAATAGGAAGAACTGTAAGAAACATTGGAGCGCTAATAAAAGTAAATTGTTATTAACTTACTTCCCCTCCACTTTTTTATTTACTCGCTATATGAATAGACTTTTTTCTGTGTACTTACTTACCACTACTACTTGCTAAAATTACCTCACTCTACTGACTCACTTATTTTTTTATGTTGCTCCTCTCATTTATACTCATTTTTTTGCGACTGTTGAGGATGAGTGCATGTGTGCGCAAAATTATTTTCTGCTCTTCGTGAATGAGCCACCTTTTGAATTTCAACAAAAAAAGAGGGCGTGAATGTAAAGTGGAACTAGAGAGTAGGAGACATAAACTAAAGAAAAGTTACTGGTTTTTCATGTGTAAAGCATATAACACCGTAGGAGAAATCTTGGCGATGAAATTGAAAAAAGCAAGCTTGAACTTTTGGAGAAAGTAATGTTACGTAAAAAAAGAATGAAGAAAGTATTTATTAAGGGAAATAAGAGAAGAGAATAAGGGAACAATAAAAAATCGCAGTGGAATGAACGAGATTGTTCTGGTTGTTCATGATGATGACGGTCCTGGAATGTTTGTAGAAAGTATACTAATCGTCTAGTTTGGACCTTGTAGAGAAAAGGTCTAATGGTATGGCAAGTTGTTAATGAAAGAGAAGTAAAAGTTGTAATTCGAATACTTTTTAACAAGTAGACATTTAAGTGTCAATTTCTATCTATCTACAGTAAAATTTACGGCAAGTTAAAAGTGGAAGTGTGTTTAAATGAAAATTGTAGTAAATTTTTATAGGCAGCTTTATTGAAATTGGAGAACGTGTTTAAATTGCAACTTTGTCTAACAAACGGCGATACTTGTTGGATTCAACGTGTATAATCATTTAAACTATTTAATTCACCCTTACTCCAATTTTTTGCAGCCTTACTAAATATTATTTTAGCATATTCAGTACTTTAATTGCGTATTATGCAGCATTAGCATTAATTTTGTTTCTTTCATTTTATTCTTATCAAACAATGCCTATAATTATTAAAATAAACCTATATTCAATATTATTGGAAAGTATGAATCATTTGCCAAAAGTTAACTTTCTTTGTTTCTTGAAAGTGTATAGTCAAAACTCTAAAGTAAATAACAGACAGCCTTTCATATTTAACCACGCTTCATTAAGTTTAAGCTAACCATTCCATTTTTAAATTAGCTACCTAAATTTTCAAGACAAATCTTCTTTCACAAATATCCCTGTTGAGCCGAACAAGGCGCGAATTCAGCTCAGATGGTTGCCTTCATCAAGCGCCTTCATTCATTGATGATTGTGAATAAATTTCACTTTGAAATTAAACTATTCGCAGGCATCTACATTTGAAGTTTTTGATACGTAAATAGAACCACTTTGTATATTCAGGTTCGTCAGAATTGTTTCAACCCATAATATCAGAAACGTCATAAACATATAAATTCAGCACAAAAATAGTGTCACCATTTATTTATCTGTGAGTACTTCTTTTAGGTAGTTATTTTATTTTTTAAACTTTTTAGAAAAAATGTAAGTGTCCTACTTCATTCTTTTCCTATATCTGTAGACATTTTTCTTTTTTTATTATCAGCAATACAGATTATTTCCTCATGTATTACTTACTTTATTACCACGCACCGTTCATTCTATATCAAAAATCGTTTTCTCGTTCTATATCACCGACTCTGACAACGTCATGCTTCACATCTTTACTGTGATAGTCTGGTTTGGTGGTCGTTGATGTCAAGTAGAGGCTCCACTTTTTTTAGTTCAGCTCATCTCTCACTTACTCTCTCTCTATCGCCCTCCAACACTTTACTTACTTTTTTACGGGTTGTGGAAATGCTGAGTGGGGAGAAATTTGTTGTAGTTTTCCTACTTGGCAAAATTCTCTCAAGAAAAAAGATTTGGTCAGTTTGTGCTAAGCCGATGATTGGATTTTTCTTTATTGTTCTTTCTTTCTTCTTTTGATTTCATTTGAGTAGTTTGCGCCACTTTATCCTATCGAAACGTTTTACTTTCTCTCACTCTCTTTTTCGCCAAATATATTGGCTGCAGGGATGGTTGACTTCCATCAAGAAATAAGCGCGTAAGAGCAATGTAATGTTTACTGTAGAGAAAAGAGAAAGCCTGAGACAAACAATGTAAGACTAAGACGAAAACAGGGTAAATCAGGTATTAAAAGAGTATAACTTTCCTTATTGCATTTGAAATGTTTCGGAATCCTGATTTGGGCTTTTACCTTGAAACTTGTGTAAGCACAACTACAACAACAAACATGACAAGATTTTAAAAAGTATTTTCAAAGCTTGTACTCATTCGTGCGCATTTTTTTCGTGAACTGGATTACTGGCAAGCGGCATTGTATGCAAAATGAAAAAAGAAATATTTAAAGAGCATTGTCATAAATGGCTAGATAAATTTAGTTTCTGACACTGCGTGTTCTTGCCTCTATTACAATACTTCTCATTCAAGAAAAACAAACTATTTAATTTTAGCCCAACATGCAAAAGCGCATTTTGTGTCTGTCTGGAATTGTATCGCCTTAAAATTATCATCTCGCAATGCAATGGCAAACACCATTCATTTCAGAGGTGACCCTGGCATTCTTTTCGTTGTTTGTCTCAAACTTTTTGCTGCGTGTTTCAAGAGAGCAGTAAAAGTAGAGATTTAAATAGTTCAAGCGATTTGCTTCTGAAGGATTTTTCAGTTGAAGAGCTTAAGAAAAAAATCCGATTCGTTCAGTTCGTTTTTTTTTTCGAATTCCATTCCACACGACTATTATGCATGCATTGCGCAATTCTTACTCCCATGTCTGATCACAAATGTTTTTGTCCGAGCTTCAGTCCACATAAAATAGTAATACTTGTTCCCAGAGACATGGCTAGTATGAAAGCTTAAAAAGTGAGTCAAGAATTAGAGTTTTCACCACTGCCGGTGGAACGAAGACATGTTATTCTTATTTAAAAAGTAGTAAAGTGTAGTATCATGTCATACTGCCTACAAGAGAAAGCAGGCAAATTTAACGGAGGCATTCACAAGTAACGTCACAAATACTCTGTGCTCTGTGCACAGACTACATTTATCGTGAGTCATGAATAGGTTGAAGGGAGGCATTAAGATGCTCATGTCACGCATCGTGTGGGAGACTATTTCTGCAAGCAGGCGAGAGAAAGAGGATTGCACATGTGAAGACAGATAAAAAGGATTGGATGACAAGTAAGGAAGAAAGAGGATGATACGATAATATTATCTTTTGTTGCAAATTGGAAAAATCACTGCGCGTTTTATTGCCCACTGAATAAATAAAAATCAAATTGTAACATTCACGTCTTCCACTTCCCCTATTTCTCTTTTCTTTTGAGCGTATCACGCATTAGTGCATTCATGAAGTGAGTGACATGATAATAGCAGCACTTGTTGTAGTAAAAACATAATGTACTGCTCTCTTTACTCTTTCGTTTTATCAAGGAAAAAAATACTTTGAGCAACAGACAAGGCTTCTGTTACTAATGGCTCAGTTCTTAGCGGAGATACAAATTTTAGCCATTAAAGAAATACAACCAGATATATGCAAACCCATTTCACTCTCTGCACTCACGCTATTACTTCCTTTACATTTTTATTCGTTCCCTTTTCATTTAACCCTTTTTTATGCAAACGCAAACCAAGAAAGGCAAAAACACGCAAAAAATTACTTGCTCAAAGAGTGTATATTATACGGAATCCGATTTCTTCCCTTTTCTCTTCCCCTTTTTATCGCTTACGTTTGTATGCTTCTTGGTTTTCGATGTAAGCTGAAAGAGTTTTTTTTTCTTTACAAAATGTATGGAAAGAAATTGGAATACATATACATTGCGGATCTTTTTGGCTATCATGGCGAAAGTAGAAAATAGTGTGTTGAAAGTTGAAACACATGGTGTCTGGTATTATGGTTCTGATTTCAGCGTTGGCGATGAGTTTTCATCCATGCGATGGTGAACTTAACTTGGTTAATGCTGTTAGTATACGTCCATATGTACAATAATGTCTCACCAGCAAACCACAGAAAATGAAATAAAAGCAAAAGAGAAAAAATACAATTGCAATGGTTCAGTTCGCTGGATTACTTGTTCACTTTGTTCTCTTATTCTCCTCCGCTCATTGTTCTTTTCGTTGGTCGAAGGCAAGCACTAAAACCGAAAGCGAGAAACAGACAAGAAAAGTATTTCTTCTTAAGTTGGATTTAGATCTATCAATCCAACAAGCTGCACCGCAGCAGCAGCTTAAAAGTGGTACAAGCAGAAGAGAGGAGAAAGCCACTTTATTTCTTGGCTAGGATGATGGCCTGGCATAGAACTGTCTTAAAAAACTCAACTTGGCTGGGATATGTACAGATGTAGAGAATTATACACTGTATGTTATCTACACGATAGCTGTATAGTGTTTATATTGCATGTATCATGATGATATTTCCAAGAAACTACATTATATTAGAGTGTATTTATTATAGACAGTTTGCAGCAAATCAGAATGAAAGACTTGCAGCAACGCAGTGTAAAATACACTTGTATTCATTACGATGTGATGCCACTTTTTTCTTCTTGTCTATTTCATTCTTATTACAGAGACTGCTGCTTCTGCAGTAAGAAAAATATATATGGTAGCGTTTTTGCCGGCGGTGGTAAAGAGTGAAAGGAAAGGATTTATGACTGAAGTGTAATGTAGTGCGGGAAAGAGAGAGCGAGAGTAAAATAGTGTTTTCTGATCTTCAGATTTGACTTGACTATGCCATCCCTACTTGGTAATATTTATGTGCATGTCGTTGCATCCCATACATCCGTATCCACAATTCCTGTTGTTGGCATACCCGCACTTCATTCTCTTTCGAAATGTATCTGCTTCTTTCGTTTGAGAAACTGAGAAAGTGAAGTGAGAGATATAATATAGGAATGAGTGAAACCCGTCCCTTTAGGATAATAATAAGTATATGAATTGTGCTTTTCTCCTCAGACCTTCATCAGTCACAATCTCTACATCTCAGCTCAGCACAAACATGAAGAAAAAGAAATATATATTCATATACAATAAAGTGTATGCGTGTGCTAAAAAAGGAAAGCAAAGTTAATTCCTGAACGTTCTGCAAGCTCGTTCCTAGCTTTCATATTACTTGCTGTAGTATCAGTTACCGTTTAAAAATAAATGGTAATTGAATAGATTTGATAAACGTAAAGAAAAGAAATTGAGGTATGATTTATGCAATATTTCAGTACATGTTTGTGTGTTGTACCTAAAAAATAATTGGCGAAATATGATATGCATAAATTCACAAAACGCAAATCGAGCATGTATAGTAGTTCCCGTTCCATTGCAATAAGCTCGCCAATTATCTCTCCGTTACATCTACCTACCTATATGTACATTTATCCGTTCAGTTATATAAATATAAACGTTTAATGCACTGACGTAAGCAAAAACTGTATTTTTTGCGATGTACCACTCTGATTAGTTATATTTTTCGCTTTCTGATTTTTACAGGAAACTTACATCCGTATTGGATTGGTATCTATAGCCCACCACTCGGAGTCAACTAACCAACACAACAATACTAATAGCTGAGAGAAGAGTACCTACATATATGTGGGCACCAGCTTCCATACACAAATTCTAATAACCGCCTGTTTACTACCTTCCCCCTCATCGGCAGTCATCATCAGTAATTCATGTAATTTTTCCTCTCCGGTCGAAGAGAAAAAAAAGTAAACCTTGAAAGGGACTTGCAACAAAATAACCAACCATCAACATCGTCATGATCATCATCATCCCCATCATCGAACAACAACAATAGCCCACGACTCAAGACCAACCATCAAAAAAGTCTCTACAAAAATACTATAATCAAGCCGACTAAAACCATATCTGCGACTTGCTGTGTATTTTGTGTACATATACACTATACAGTTGCAAGTTGCAAAACATTAACCTAACCGACCGACACACAAAGCTATAGTTCAAGGAGCCAACACTCCATAAAAGGGCTATTTATGTGAAAGCCAATCCAGCTGTGTACACTACTCGTGTGTACAAGAAATATATGCATACTTACATATCTACAGTATAGCTGCCAGACAAAGGCTATAATATTTTCTCTTTTTCTCTTCATAAACTCCATCAAACTATTCACATTCGTTCCACTTTCTTATTTTTGCAATTCTATTCCTCCTGATTCTTTCTTGCCTTTTGTGGCGAGGAAAATTTTCTCTATTTTTTTCTGTGTCAATGTGTGTGTGAGCAAGGAGCAGTGTGTGCGAATTGAGGAAAAACAGTTAAAATTCTTTTCTGGGCGAACAAACCTTTACCTACAATACGAGCAACGACCGGTCTATATCCTATAAACTGCTTCACCAGTACCAAAAAAATCAGCAAACCGCAAAGCAAGCAGCAAAAACGAACAAAATACTTTTTTTTCTTCGTCTTGCTCACTTTCATGTCTCTCTAGTTAGTTGTTATATTGTACGTAGTTTAGATACGTCTATAATATTTATGTACATAATAATAATAGGTACCTAGAAGTACGTAAGACAGGACGTGGAAGGAATAAAGAACGAATCCTATCATTACCGGTACCACTTTCTTCTATTTACATGCATGCATGCATGAAACGTGCTAGTTATTTGAACGAACGGAAACTTCAGAAGGAGAAAGCAGTGAAGAGAGAACATAAAAACCGCACAAAATCACGTTATGTACATATTATTATTATTCAGTGAAAATAATAATACAATACGTTAGAGTACAATAGCTTGTGTGTTTTCTGTACGTGAGTCTATCTTTTTGAAAGAGAGAAAGATTCGTATGAGTTTTACTCTTGTGGTTTTTGCTATTTTTTGTGCAAAAAAAATGAATTGAGGCAAAACCAAAGTGACTTGTAAAACTGGAGTATCAAATATTGTGTGTGTTTTCGTGTTGTACTTTACACTTTGAAAACTTACTTTTTTCCGGGCATATAAAGGGATTTATGTGAGTTAGTGAGCGTGGTGCACAATTGTATCGTAAAAAACATAAGATACAGTTTTATGTACTGTGGGCTACCAAAAACAGGAAAGGATTGACAGATTTTTCAAGGTACAAGGAACCAAACATATCGTAAAGTAAGTTTGGTACCATCACCATCGCTCGGTACGATAACGCTTGGAAAAAAAGTTTGTAATAGATTTTATATAACTAGTTTTTCTACCTCCTTTTTTCTTGCATCAAAAATCAGAAAAAAGCGTCTGCTGCTACTTTCTCCCTGAAATCAGAATAGCATTGTACTTGTTGGTATCGTAAGTTCATCTAATAACCGTTACAATAATAATCATCATACCATATTAAAGGTCATAAAAGTGTATTCTTTTCACTGACTTTGTTTTATCTTGAAAAGAACAGGTAAAAAACCCAGCGACTTGGTATCATCCAAGAGGGTGAAAGGGCTATAAAACATGTATGCTGCATATCGTGTGGTGTGTGTTGTGTTTACTGTTTAAAAGGGGCTCCATCAAGGTATAACAATGTTTCAAGAGTTGTAGCTAATAGTATAATATATTAAAAGCGGAATAGGAACAAAATGAACAATACTTCAATGTACTTTTTGGTTGAGAAAAAAGCGTGACCTTTGTTTGGATGACAGGTTGTAAAAAAGGAAATTACATAGCAATTTTTTCTCCCCCCGTGCAAAAAAAAATGAGAAAAGAAACATTGTTCTTGGTGCATAACATGTACCTAGTGTACTCAGGTGTTTTGCGTAGAATAAAATAGATACTTTATTTACTGAGCACACATTCTACAAAGTCTCTATTTTGGTGCGCATTTACCAATAAATTAAAGGGTGATTTGTACCAATACTCTATGGATTTGGACAGGCAATAAGTTCATCAGTCAGAATAGCTGTTTGAGAAAAAAGCAAAAAATAAAGAAAGAGGTGCATGTGTGTAAGGTGCACACGTGTACTTCTAGTACGCCCCCATCGCGACTGCTGGTACGGCCGCCGACAGTGAACGTGCAAAACGAACTTGGAATACGAAATAAAGTAGGAAGAGAAAACAGTCACATCACACAAGATCATAAGCCATCTACCTAGCTATATGTACTTATAATATAATAGGTATTTATATGATATCATTATTATTCTGAGACACAGAGAAAGAGAAAAGTACGTTTTTTAAAAAAGAAAGTACCTATCTAGCCAAGTAATACTGAAAAAGCTACATAAAGCGTATCAGATGAGCAGAGACTTTTAACAACTAAAGACACATCGCGGTAAAAGCGGTCTTGTTCTCTTGGTCTGTACCGTCGCATCAAACGGAAGAAAAGGAAGAATTGCAAAAAGAGAACAAGTCAGTCAACCAGCTAGGCTACGTGTTCTTTTCTCTTGTAAGCTGTTTCACTGCATCATCAGCAGCAGCTAGGATAACTGCCATTTTCTTCCAAAGAACGTCTTGTCTTGTGGCTTACCACAGTTGATTCCTGTTTTCTTTCGGTAAGTATAATACAGCCTCCAAGATCACGGATACATTTATTT
>JAQIXW010004109.1:0-12088 GCA_034700685.1 Willowsia buskii
TTTTCAAGCTAAAATATACCTATTTACCTAACTCCTTATTAATTCCCAGAACTCAATTTTAAAGAACCTAAAAAAATTCTTATTAACAGCCAGCCGATTTCCTTTGCGGAACTTCATGTTATATTCACATTTATATTAAGAAATGCGGATACAATTGAATATGAGAACAGAGTATGGACCAATTAATTGAATAATACTAGGTATACATATTTTCATTTGCACCATTCATGTTCATCATGACTCTTTATTTAATCTTTTATATCTTCCAGTCTATCTTGTACATATGTTGACTATATACTTTTTTATCCATACATGATCATCAAGATTTCCAGAGAGACGACATTTCATATACCAGTAAAACATTTTAATTCTCTTTTATTATTAACTACAATCTACCATTCGACTCATATTATTTGCTCTATACAAACAAGAAAAAACTAACAAATTATTCTATTAAGTATTGAAAACAAAATAATATTTAGTCTTCCTCGTTTGTTAATGTTCCGTAGGACTTCCGAGCTGAAAATAATGACAATAAAATAAAAATTCAATCGATATGCGAATTAACGATTTTAGAACAAACGGTTAGCCCTGCTAAAGGATAAATTTTTTAACTGTAACATTGTTCAGACAGCAATGAAATGATGTAAGTACACGATCCCGATAGTCGCAGAACAATGAAAAAACGAGAATTCAAATAATAGCATAATGACACGACAATGACATAGTTAAGTAATTATTACATAACAACACAAAACTACAAAACGTAACGGACAAACACATTGATCCCGATAAACAAAATATAGAATACTTGAAGACAGCGGCATTCAGCCGCACAATGTTTTTTTCGGCAGATTGACAAATGAGATGATGACAGCTAAACAACAAACTAAAGATTGAGATTTTCACACTCCCAGGCTTATCTAGTTCAAGGTTCACGTTCACATCCTCCCAGCATGGTCATCAAAAAACAACGATGACAACTGCCCCACACACTAATTTAATATCATGACGGATAAAGCGGAGCAGGCTGATAACCCCCAGGAGTTCCGAAACTACTGTTATTACTGTGAATAGAGGCATCCTCCACGTTGAACAGTGGCTCTTTCCGTTCTTCTCCTCCGATATCAAAAGATTTCGTTTTGCCACAAAGTTTTTGAACGAGTAGTAACGCAACAGGTAGAATTGGTGTCATTATCGCGACCGCCACCGGCATCACTAGTAACCATTGCAAAGATAATTAAATTATCAAAGTCAATAGTTTTAGCACAAATAGCCAACAATTATTTTTGATCGTAAAGTATATTCATACCGGTGGTGAGATCAGAGTCTGGCTGTGGCAAAGAAAATCGAAGAGCAAAAATAGCTAGCCCAGTATTCTGAACCCCAGTTTCTATTCCAATTGCTAAAACGTCTCTCCAATCTTGCCGAAGTAGGTAAGCAGTTCCTCCACCAAGAATGTAGCCGAGCCACGGAAGAAGCATTCCAGAAACAAGTATCTGAAATCATAATTAATATTGTATTACTGAATATATTGGAAATGTTTGTCAGTATTACATTACAATCCAACTTGAACTTGAAGACCTACCTGCCATGTGAAAAGTTTGAACAGGTAGACATTTGTGTAGATGGCAAACACAACTATGAAAATAATCAGAAATACTGCAAACGGTTTGAGAATCCGGACCAGGAATTTCGACACCTTGGGCAACGTTCTTTGTATAAGAATTCCAATGGCAAGGGGAACTACCAGAGCGACAGCAAATGTACCAATTTTGGAATAAGGTATTTTCAAGTTTGCCTCAGAGAAAATGGTACTGCCAAGGGTTAAGATCCACAGTGGCATCATCACTGGAATAAATAAAAACACAATAAAAATGTAATTCATTGATAATGTCGTGTATAGTCATAAAAATTAAAATATTATTCCAAATTATTTCCTACCAAAAGCAGAGAACGTCGAGATAGTTGTCATCGTAATAGAAAGATCCAAATTTCCTCCTAATGTCAATGTCCAAATATTGGAAGCACCCCCACCCGGCGAACAACCAGCGATAAATAGACCCAGCTGCAAAGACGGGTGGTCAATCAGAGCCTTGGCGATGCCAAATGCAAGCACAGGCATGATAACGAATTGTGAGAAGAATCCAATCACCGGGCCAATAGGTCTTTTAAGCGTTTCTTTAATTGTTGTTGTATCCAATGCAGCACCCATGTTTATATAGATAATGGCGACAAGAGCTGCCACACTGTAGGTAAACGCCAGATCGATTGCACGCGGCTTCCGAATGACGGAAACGTCGACACAAGCAGTTTCCACAGTCTGATTTGTCGAGTCTACCAACTGTGAGCACACCTTCGTGTAGCCAATGAAGTTTCCAGTGAGATTCATTTTGGACATGAGCGTGCTACCATTGGATGTCTCGATCAAATTCGAATTTATCACGGTTACGGTGTTACCATTGGAAGAACTGTTTGTAATTTCCGCGGGAACCGTTACTGGGAGATACTCTACGGATGCGATGTTTGGATCCATAGAATAGTACAGCACTTCAATAATGTCATTTTCTCCATCTTGTTTTAACTCAGCTCTTTTGAACGTTACATTCACTGCCGAAGATTCTCCAATCATAAGCTGTTTTACCATATCCGGTTCAAATGTTGTGTCAAACTTGGACATGGCTTGAGAAGCTGCTCCAACCATTTGGAAGGAGAACAACCAGAGGGGACCTAACATCATGAGATACATGAAGAGATAGTGAGCTGGCCATAGTGGACACATTGTGATGAATTTTTCTGGTATTTAAATCTGCGGAGAGACAATAAAAACACTATTGTAAATCAAAAAAAAAATTTTTTGACGCAACTGCAACAGAATAATATGCATGCATTGTTTTTCAGTTTTTACTGCAGTACTATGGATGACCTTGGTACGAGACAAGGGCAAAAAAAAAAAGAATGAAGCATGATTAAACATTTTAGGTAGAGAGTACCGTGACCGTGAGTATGCATTCATTTGACTGACTGACGAGGCGACGGTTGAAATATTTTATGTATTATTTCCAACCCTTTAAAATTGTACGTAATAGTTGTTAATGTATTTATTGCATGGAATGGAGTGTCATGTATGTAGGCTATAAAATGCTGAAATTTCATCTGGAGAGTTTCGATTGGATTACTAAATGCCTGAGGATATTCATCATTTTGAAAGAAAAAAACCTGGCAAAGCTGCTATTTGATTTGAGATTTGATATTATCTAAGAAACATGAAATAATGCTATGATCATGTACAATAAATGTTTTTTAAATCGGCCATTCCATGAATGACATACGATAATCATCATGACGCGTAAGAGAGTCCGTTTAGTATAGGTTTCGCGGAATACGACTGTAGATTATTTTAAATAATATTATGATAATTAATGCCATCCATAGCTTGATAAGATTTGGCAATGCAATTTATTATCACGACTGTTTAAACCACTATTCAAGCACCAGCTTGATGTGCATTGACTTGATCTGTAACTTCTTGTGAGTAGTCGGATACGGATTAAATGTCACCCTTCTTTGAGTTCTATAATATCACGTATGATTTTGAACGAAAAATTGAGTACAAAAAAGCCAAAAGATGAAAGTGATATATAATAGGTATCAAAACCCGTATGAAGAGACATTTTTTGGATAACTGGATTTGGCATTTGGGTAATGGTAGTCTCCAGAATAAGAATTGGGGATACTACATAACAGAATAATCAAACTTGCATAGGTGTCTAATGTTTGTCACTTATCAGCACCATCGTATCATACTTCAAAAATAATCAAACACTGTTGTTTCCCCGCTTCCGATATGTTGTAATTGTAAGGTGGACAGAAAAGTAATAATAACGCCCCCGACAGTAAAAGTCATTAACTGATTTAGTTATCCAAACTATAAACTACTCATAATACGAAGTAAGAACATTGCGATGACTTCACTTGGGAATCTATGACGCAACATTTTTTATACACGGAATAAAGACATTTAACTTCATTAAAAAGGGTAGACAGAGGCCCAACCCGAATCTGTCATCATGGTCATTGTTATTATGCCGATTTTGTTAATATTATGTTCGATTATGATATTAGTATTTTATTTTGCAATCCTCACTGCTTTGACTGCTGAATTTTTGGTCGACCCATAGCCATTATAAAGATGACTATGGCGACACTACTACCTAGAATTGGATTCCTGCTCACTACCAGAACAACGAACAACTATAGTTGGCGTTTAATGGTATGCATTCAACATGGACTCATGCAGTAAAACAACTTTGCTTCACAAGTACTTCATCATGATCATAACAGTATATTGCACAACAACAAGTCACTTTTCGTCTTCAGTTTGATAAAAAAGGCATTTAAAAACATGCTGTGATTGTGATGTTGCTGCATGCTAGTTTTCTTATGTTATTTCAGGGTATGAGTATGCATGTCATTACACTTTACTATTGTTATAAATGGGTATTTTGCCTTATTACTTGCATTGCTAATCTTAAACCTAATCGGTAATGATGGTGACATCTAGGCATACACCGTTTCTCTACAACCTTTTGACTTTCTTTTATTAAAAACATGCTCTATTTCAGCCTTCCTTCGTGTATACTTTTATAGTTAGTAGCACAAGATCTGCTTTATATTCTTACATGTCTTTGGTCTTATAGTCTTATCAAGTGAGGAAACTATCAAATGTTTTTTTTAAAGCAGATACATGATAAGTCACAGTTTATGCTGTTCCTCTAAACATGGTAGGCATTGGCAATTTCCTAAATTTAATCATTACAGAATGCATTGCAAAAATAATAGTATCCTTCCTTCTTCCTGAGTGCTGCTGGTAGTTGGCACACTCCACTCTTGACTTCAAAGGGTACCATGAAGTGCCACACAAACACTCATTAAATTGTCCAAATACTTTTATGCTACCTGTCAGCTATTAGCATTAGCCCTGAAGAATATTACAAAACCCAAAAGTAAAATGCATAGAAGTATTTAGTTTAGCGATGTCGGTATGCAAAACCCTAGTTTCAAACAAAATTTGAATATACGTATGTCTTACCACCGCCGGAGAATCACACGAAGTTGGGTAAATCTTTGTAGCGTCTCAGGGAATTGTAAGATTTCGTGTAACAAAGTAAACTTTTATTTCATTTTGCACGTATGAAATTAGCAATTGCTCGATGCACATAAACTTATACTAGCATTCGAAACATTACTAGTACAACAAACAATTAATACACTATAAACAGTGAGTCGGGATGAATACGAGGAAAAAAGGAGGATCACACAAGAGTGAAGTAAAATTATGAAGCAAATTTAAATATTATAGCTTCCACCTGAGTGAGTCCAAGGTATAAAACGTCGGATACACATGCAGCTAAAAACTGTATGAAGAAGGACAGCGAAATAATAATAACAATAAAAAAGGATAATTATTGCACGAGTGGAAAGAAAAGTAAAAACGAAGAACTTGTGTCCTTCGCGATGGACATCACATTGCTTACTGACTGACTGACTGAATGACTATTGACTACTAAGCTTCACAACGAGTCACTGTTCACCTCAATGTACAGAGACTGGGAGTACGCTTGTTTACCAAAGGATGAGGATAAGAGTGATGCGCATGATTGTGATGGTCGTCGTGAGGTGGTGAATGTCGAAATCGCTTTTTAAACTAAATCTCTCTCACGCATCCCCATGTTTATAACAACTAGAATCAACAGTAATCAGTTGCAGTCTAAATCAATGTCTGTTATGCTCTATACAATGCTTTGGTAGCTGTTATAGTCTTTTAACTCTTTACTTACTTCACCATTCCTGAATGCATACGCAGTGCATGGTTGAGAGTTTTTTGAGAGGACGAACAAACGAAAAGTATGTGGTCGTAGTCTCTACAAACTTGGTTGGTTGCTGTTGTTAGTTAGTATAAGTACGCAGTTTGCAGACAATTCTCGAAAAATAATATCATTCTCACCGCCACCAGCATAATACGTATATAATTTTCATATAATATAAATCGAATCATTTATTCATGATGATGCAGATATGTATACGTACATATTGTGAAAATGAGCAATATGATTAGATTTTTCTACAAGTAAGCAAATTTTTTAATGCAGTTTTGCACTAAACTGTTTAACTAACAGTGAGATGCAGAGGATATCCCATTTCAATGTATATCCTATTTTTTACATTTAATTTGCATGTACATCCATCCCTTTCCTTTTCTAAAATTCATGAGTACATGAATACCAAACACTGCCGTTATTTTTTGTTTTTAATTTTAAAGTAATAAGTGAATATAAGTTAAGTAAGCGATGTATTCGGACTGAAATACACATTGTATTAGTTTGTATACATGTATCGAAATAAAAGGTACTGCCGCATTAGTATTGAAACATTGCCTGAATTGTTAAATCTATCAACATCTGCACCTTCTGTAGGATTTGTTTTGACTTGTAGACTGTGAGAATTTTAATGTCAGTCTTCATTCATTGAATGCTCATACTTTAACTTCAAAAGTATACCGTTCACTTGCACTTTTATTTGGATTGTTGCTGCAGTCTGCAGTCTAGCTAATGTCTATATTATGCTCTACATAACAATAAACTATGCACTTATGTACCTAGATTTTAATTGTTTTGATTTGAAAAGGAATCTTTCTATTATTTACTTACTTCACGTAGTTAAAGTAGCATAGTAAACTACATCGTGGTATTCCTTGATATTACTTATTATCATTAACTTATTTTTAGGGAAAAGAATATTATTATGTTTTCACTCGTTTTGGTCTAAACGATAGACGTGGGTACTGTCAGTAGTATGTCTTTATTTGTCAATATTGATGTTACCACGATAATGCAATTAGCAATTGACAATCAAAAGGGGAGGCTAATATAATCTCAATTAAAAAAATAAATATTTTTATTGAAAATATAAATATGGCTATTCCATAATGGAGACTAGTTACTTAAATTACATTGTAATTTTTGTGTTATTGCATAATTTTATAAGAGTACTCAGTACTGTGTAACTCAGTATATGAAACCGGCCAAGCAAAGCTATCAAACCATAAATTAACAACTGAATATATCAGACAAAGTTATTCAGAGATGTAGACAACGCATGGTTTTGGTGATAAATTCTAAAATAAATACAACGCATGAATGCAATGACTGGTTAGAATGAATGGGCGAATCGTTGAGGGGTAATTGATGGGTATTGGGTGTATATTTGTAACTTGTAATATAAAGAATAGAGGAGCATATAGCACAGGCATGAAAACGAAAACAAAGAACTGCCAGGTGTGTTCTTGCAAGGAAGGACCTTTGCAAACTTCTGATAAATCTAAATTGCTTATAGAAATATACTGATAAAAATGTAAACATCTAGTGTTTATGTAAGGACAAATGAAAAGTTTACGCATTAAAATTAAGTGCTGAGTAAAAAGGAAATGATACATGAACGACAATAGTCACAAATATATGAAATAGTTAGTACCCTAGCAACTGACATGTTGATGTATCAATTTAATTGAGTCTATGCATGAGAGCGAAGGACTGCGCAGTAAAATATGTGATTAAAAAAGTGTAGTCAAAACTAGCATTGTTAAAACTTGGTTACGACGAGCGAATTGCTGACTTATTCATGTTGCTATTACCACATCGCAGCGCAAGCACCGCTCTAAAATTTCCTTGTCAACTTTTGGGTTCCAAGGTTTCTTTCATTCACTTGTATATGTAGGTAGCGAACAGCGTTTAGTCCAAAGTATAAGCAAACTCTGCCCAAGGTTCAGATCACTTTAAAAAGGATTTTCGTGCAAAATGAACTTTATCAGACAAGGGCTTACAAGTTTTTAAACAAAATAGGTTATTCATGTTCAGCTTTTTAATCGACCATTTAAACAGAAATTTAGTGAGTTTGAGTTTCATTTTTCATTACTCTGAATAGTGTCACACAGCAAAAACTCCATTACACCTTTACATTGTTTGTGATATTATGATGCTTCCTACTGCGAACGGATGCACATCAACAATTTTTACAGGCATGACAGAACATAAAGCGGTTTTAAGCTTTGCATTAGCCAACCCTTCATAATAATGTATTTACTTGTATTGAAAAGAGAAAGCATATCCAATTGATTTGCGTTTGTCATTACAGGCAATTTTCATGATACACTTTGATGGCTAGTGAGACATTTTATAGCTGACACTTCCCTACATGCAGAAAATGTTTTTACTCTTTAAAGCGTCTTCAAAACAAAATCAGGAAAATAGTTTCTAAATTATATAAAATGATAAACCGTTGATATTAGGCATGCATTACGCAGATGTGGCACACACAGCACACTAACAGATTTGCCGCATAAAAAGTGTCAAAAGAAATATACTTCATATTTTCAAAATGTATAGCACAAAGGTTTTTTCTTCAGTGAAGGTTCAATGCAGTGTAGGGGACCACCCTCGTAAGGCCTTGGCTAAAACCCCACACATTTATTGCCTGGTCTTTGAGAAGACGGGGGTGAGGTACCTTTGTATCTATTCAGTCCCGTTTTGATAATTGGAAGTTTTTTCTCCAAAGAATTCGCCTAATTTTGAATTTCTTCACTCAAACGTAACGTTTTACCAAAAACGCGCACACACACACCTTGTCAGTTTTTATGCTATTTCATTATGAGTTTTATATTGGTGAAAAACATGGAATTTTAAATTTTATTACACTTTTTTTGTTCCTCATGCAATTTTCAATTTTTGGAGTAACCTCCTCACTTCCACTTACTGTAGTGATATGACCTGGGCGTCATTTCATTGCTAATAAGAAAGTGTTCTATCAGATATGATAACATTTGAAAAGTAGATTTGTTGTTACACTTTTTATGCAACAAATTTGGTAGTGTATGACAAGCTCATTGCAGTTTCATTAATGATCTGCTTTGGATACTGCTACATATTAAATATTTGGTTGTTTGATCTCTGTCGCAAGCACATATTTTCAAGCAGAATCCGCTGAACAAAGAAAAAAATGTAAATATATGGTTGTGCGTACGTGACAGCTTGTATCCCCTTTAATGGAGAATAGCCGTCGTGTGGGCATTGGAATCATATCATGATAATGAGTGGCGATGATGAGAGCATTAATATTATATATAGTAGAAGTAGTGCCAAATACCGGCGATTTTCCATTCATGATTAGGTATGCATATCAGTTTAACTTGCACACAAACTCGATACTCGATTACTTCATTATATAATATTATTTTATTAAGAATATAAGTTCTGCGATTTTATGAGCTATGAGGTAACTGACTGTATGCATTTTATGAAATATAAAATATCGTATTGTTGTTATAAGCAACATACGAATACGGGGACGTTATCCCGGATAAAGCGTAAATCTGGAAAAGCAGCAGATCCCTCACAGAAAAATACGTGCGCCCCCGATTTTTTATTTCATCAACTGACTGATTACACAAGTCTAAAAGTTAAATTATACATGCACATGACGAACAGAACTCCGGACGCCAAATATGTCGTTTGGCATGTCATGCATGACCCCATACACCATAAGTCACGGGATCGTTGGGAAACTACCATGATAGAATGATGGCTAAGCGTAGTTTCACATGACAATATTGGCAACTGATAAAAGCCATTCACCTGCTAAACCATTTCACAAGTGAATTTACCCCCGGGACGACAACTGTGCAGCATGATCTATCAAAGAAAACTGAGCCATTATGATTCAATCAAAACTTAAAAGCTTATCAAATTCTTGGTTATGTTTCTGATTCTTTCGTTCGTCATCATTCACATTTGCGACAGACAGCCCGTCAAATTGACAGATTATTTTCCTCTGGTTCACATCAAACTTGACTAGGTTTCTAGCTTGGAACTAGAACTAATTCATTAAGAATTGTCTCATGAGCAAAAGAATACGTCTAGCATTTCCAACTTCCTTCATGGACTTTTTGCAGCATGAAACTATGAAGGCAGGAAGGCACGTGGAATTCAAACAATGCATGTCCAGTAACAATTACAAGTGATTAGAGTCGGGAAACACACAAGTCACAGGAACAAGATTCCAAAAGCACAACAACAAATGTGTGAATGGACAACATTTATGTTCAGTATTATGCAGAGGCAATTTGTCAATCGACAATTAAAGTGTTATTCAACTGAACAATTACCCCAAATGAAGTTGATTGGCCTGCGATTGAATCAAGTTAGATTACAAGCGGTCATAATAATACTATGAGCGAGCATGTACGTCTACTACTGGATGACGCAATACTTAACTTTACATATTACATAGTATACACATCACTTACTTACTACTTACACAAACCAATAAAGTATATTTCTTGGAAGCCGGGCTGAATCATCGCGTAGCTAACTAGTTTGCTTGATTAACTTTTATCGTTCACTCAGCTGGCTTAATTGAAGTAAAGCACCGACCGCCATACTTAAGACAGTATATTTCGGCATGCACATGATACTAAGCCTATTATTATCATTGCATATTGACATTAATGCTGTGTTTTTTTGGACACAAGCCAAAAGAAAAATGGTACCATCTGTATAACTCCTCCATTCTTTCCACCACTTCCCTCAGTTCAGTTCCCTCTTAGATTATTATGAGACATGCTTATCTTGGCTGTGAAACTTTCAATAAGTTAACAATAAATATAAATGTCCACTAAAAATACTTACCAAGTTGTGCGAGAAGACTTAAATGTTTAATGAGGAATGATTTCGTTCACGGCTAGACACTTTGTAACGTCTTTTGCAAAGAAAATAGTACTAATTAATGAATTTAGCGTGGTGTAGAACACAAATTATTTATCACTCCACATTGTACTTTTTTATTATCTTGTGCTTAGTTAAACTTTTACTTTATGCTTAATAATTTGAACGCATTGTTAGTATAGCTTCTTTTTTTGATAAGCCGATTCTCAAAATTAGGATGATTCCTGAGCTCACTATGTAGTTTGAATTTCCACTGATTGAATTGGAATGATTTTGATTCTAGATGGCACGCGTCTATCGCATAAAAAATTGGGTAACTACGGTTTATCCTGGAGTGGAGTTATTATAATTATTATCTGGATTTGTTTCTATGAATTTCGATTCTGACTCGGAATTTCTTATATATCTACAGCCTATCACATGACCTCCACTCACAACCTGTCCCTTCTTGTCCCCTTTTCAAGGTTATCCTCACAAAGATGGCTTGCGTCACACTCTCAACCTCCAACTGAGATCTCGATTGATGAAGCACCTGATCTTTCTCTAGCAGACTCCAGACACCACGAGAGACTACCAACTATCAAGCATATTTATCAGACTGCTGCCTGGCTGGCTTTAAAAAACATTCACTTTCATTTCTCCACCTCACGGCTCGGCTGGACAATAATAACAAATACGGTAGGAAACAGATAAAGTAATGGAACTGTATATTATAGTCAAGTGTGTTAGTGGGTAACGCGTACTATTGCATGGACAGCCGCTCACTACATTGTACTCTGACTCTGGTAGTCTGTCACATGGTTTGGCTTCGACTTCCGTTTTCTTCGTTGAGGATATTCCCTCTTGTGCTTAATCTTGTTGGCACACATGCAAAGGCGATCGCAGGTAAAAAAAAAATATGTTGTGCGATATTGCCAAGCACGTTTTCAGCCTTACACACGCGATATTTTGGTATTCCGTTTATGTTCGGGTGGAATCATCGTTTAAACAGAATGTCTGACTTGCATGCTTCTATTCTAGCTAAAGCATGAAGCAATGCATGAAATATTGAAGATTTCTATGATAGCATGTTCTCAGAGAAAGTGGTGCTTCATAATGAATGAGAGTTTAATGTCCACGCTTGACCTTTCTCCTTTCCTTTGTTCATTTCGGCACCAAGCTCCATGCGATTGAATGTGAGCATTGTGAATGAAGACTTCAATAAATATTTCAAATGACTTGCCATCCCATGAATTAATTATTATATCTTTCTTTAATAAAAAGTTGTTTATTGTTCTAGATACTTCTCATAATATGTACTTTATATTTTC
>JAQIXW010004110.1:0-12088 GCA_034700685.1 Willowsia buskii
TAATAGGATTTACTTACAACGTTATAACGTACTTATCTTACGTTACCGAGCTCAAGCTCTCACTTCGTTGATAAGTTGAGTTCGTATTGAGTTTAAAGGGTAAATTAACAACGCGGCAATAGGTTGTTGGTCAGTCAGCGTCAACGTCAACCCACCACCACACCGGCACCGGTCTGGGAAAAATGTAATATTTTTTTCATTTATAAGTGAGAATTCTAAGTAAGTAAACAATTATTGATTTTCCCTGCCTATATTCAGTGACAAACAGGAAACAGTTGATGCACATAACGATTGTTATGAAACTTATCAATATCATAAATCTATAGAATTCTTTGATTTATAAAGAAACGACTTTCAGTAGACAATATCAAAATAATTACAATAAGCCGAATACCAGGTAACTAAATGAAATGGTAGACTATTTCAATTAATTCAGTTGAGCGTTTATAACAGCAGTAAAAGGTAGAAGTATCGTATTTTAATTTATACCACAAAATGATCACAAATCCTCGTACTTAAAATATACCTGGTCGTAAGTACTTTTGAATCTATACCCATCTCTAGCAATAATAATAATAAGTACATTGTATAAACGCCAAAGCAATACACAGGTCTTCGCCCTGCATCAAATCGGCTTAATAAATCAAAACAACTTCACAAAGCCATTTCATACAATATGGCCATTGCAATGCCAATGTTACTATATAGTACGTCCAATACAATATAACACATTTATAATTTTTATTACAGTAATTATAGCAACCCTATATAGTTTACATAAACATAATTGAGTGTTTATAGGTGCGTGACGCATATTTTAGGAGAATCTACAAATACACACTGAAGAAATTAGTTGTATGCACACACATAAATGACACAGCAATAAATTAGAAAGCTTGCATGAACTTTCCCCAAGCTCATTGTTTCACACCCCATCAAATATAGTGAAAGTGACCTTGACAAAAGTTTTTTAATAACTTCAAATACTCTACCATAGGAAGATAATACGTAGAAGATGAAGAAGAATAAGGGGAAAGAAATATTTAACCAACACTTTTCCTAGAAAGCGTTGGAGTTATCTAAAAGTTTTATAAAAGCAACGTCGCAATTTAATACATTGGAATTTTCAAGGTCTTCCTGGATAATACGGACTTTAATTTATATCATCGCGAAAGATATTTTTGTCTCTCTTATCTCCACAACTGAATGCAATTTAATATCGCATTAAACAGGGCAAGCTGGCTTGGACGAGAAAAAGTTGAGCAGCCTGGAAGCGACAGCGTGTCTAGAGGATTGATTTCTTCTCAAATCCGTCTGACTGATCCGTCACAATGCCACAGCGTGTGTTGATCTCACCGAAGCGTTTCTGCTCATCCTCAGGGAATGCCTCATTTTGCAACACAAAAGATCCTTGAAGCTCATTCTAAACTTTTTCGACATGAACGCGTAGAGGATAGGATTAATAGCCGAGTTGGCATACATTATGAGGAATGTTATGGGAGTAAATAGAGTGCTGAACATGCTTCCGGCTCGATATGGAGCCCAGTATGGACTCCAGTATTGCCAAACTTTTCTCGCGTGGAATGGCAAATGACAGAGAGCAAAAGCAAGTACAACTACTATTAGCATTCTTATGATTCTCCGCCTGGATAATAGTGCACCCGTGCCGTACTTGCTGCTTCGAACAACTCTCATTCTTCGAATACGCTTCGGAGCCGACGGTGCTGCAGCAGCAACTCCAGGTAAGGAGGATCCATTGGCAGAAACAAAATGAGAAAGTTTTTGAGAACCTGAGCCACAGGAAGAAGCAAAAGTACTTTGATGATGATGACGATTATGATGGCACCTGGAAAGTTGGTGAGACTCCACACAACCCGTTCCACAAGATGGACATAAAGCCCCACACACTCCACTTGCTACCGGTAAATAATGCCCATCAAAATTCTGGTCACAAGGGCCTCCTTCAATATTAGTTCGTCCTGTTGTACTTCGCATTCCGGAAATTCCAGAGTCTACACTCAAGTTTCTTTTGTGCTCAAAGAAAAAGTTTTTCTGGAAAGAATTATTGTGAGGATGATGATGGTGCAATCCACGCAAAGCTCCGTTTCCAACATCGGTGTTCCCTGTGATGTGATTATCATTTCCATTTACTCCACTTTCTCCACAGTATTCAATATTATGTGGACGGCAAATGGCGCAATCGAATCTCGGAGAATGGGACGTTGTTTGGGGACTTTCTGTATCCACAACATCGTCACTATCCATTGAACCGCCCTTTCCACCGGAAATTCCTTTTCTATTTCCATTACAAGGAGTGCTCCCAGCATAGTCACCGCCACTCCCATGACAACTCTTTGTATTCATCAGAATGGTGCATTGACTTTTCCTTTTCCCTTTTTTGCTTGATTGCTTCTTTTTCTTCTCAAATTTGACCAGAACAATAGGTTCAGTATTTGAGCAGTTTCCTTCCTCCATGCACGGATAATTCCTGTTGCAAAAAGGAGAAGGTGGGCTTTTATTTGTGGAATGAAAGGTTACGGAATTCTCCAGCGACCCCTGCCTTTTTAAACAAATATTTCTAGGTCTTTTCACTTTTCCACCACAACACGTTGTTGGAGAATTTACAGCTTCATTTCTTTTACAATGTTGCCAATTTCCTGGGATGTTCCTTGTAGAAATATTTGTAGGGGTCACGCAAGACCCATTCTCGTTACGATTATGGCAGCATTGAATAAAACTGGTTGTCTCTATAGCCTCATCAGTAGTTGATGGGGGTATTAGCATTGTCGGTGGTGGATTACAATGGTGGTGATGAACGTAAGGATGTTTGCACGCCTTGCAATTCATTAGGATCTCTTGTCCCAAGCACCCTCCACCTGCTGCTGCGACTGCTGTCGTCACAGTATCACTCGTGGTGGCATTGGCAATACAAGTTTTACATGCTCTACTTCCCACTGGGGAAGGTGTACAATTTACATTTTGCATTTCCTTCTTTCTCCCCAATTTACTGCTGGATTTCTTCCCGTGTCTTTGATGCTTCTTGGATTTGCTCCGGCTCTGAAAACAAATAAACGGGGAAGGAAGGAGACTTGAAGAAACTTTTTCCGGTTGTTGAGCAGATGTGCTTCTTAGGAGTGGAGATGGCGGATTGCAAGAATGTATTTCACGAAGACTTGCTGCTGGGGCAAGAGAGTGGTGAAGGGTTTGTTGCTGCTGCTGTTGTTGATTATGTTGACTACTTACAGCAACAGGAAGTAGCGTCAGCTTGACTGTTTGAATAATGTTATGGTCCGTCTCTCGGTAATAGCAGCCACTGCTTGTGCTACTTTCTACGGAAGCAGAGGGTGTAGAAGATGCTGGCATCCGGTTTTTGCTGCTTTTCCAGAGAACGATCCCAATGTGAGTGTACAAGATGATAATGATAGTCAAGGGAATCAAGAAGAGTACTGTCATGCTGATCATGTCCATCAATTTAGAGTTGTACTTTGTTCTGTTGGGCAGACAGAGTATTTCGTACTGATCATTGGGCAAGGGCATGCTGATAGTACTGAAGTAGTAGAAACGGGGCGAACTAATGGCTGCACTGAGAATCCACACAAATACGATGGTTATCTGTAATTTAGAGAAAAAAAAGAATCAAACACACGCGTCTGGAAACCGATCCTTAATGAATATAATAATTACTGGTGTAATTGTATAGCCTTTTTTTTACATTGAAATGTGGTTTCGATGCAACTCAAATCTTTCAGGCTTGCAATACCCGGAAGTAAACGCTAATTGCGGGTCATTGTCTCTATATGTTTGAAAGTCATGTCATGAGTGATGCACTATTGTCATTGTGTTTCTTGTAGTTCTCATGTTCTCTCTCAGCCTCGTGTGGCAGTGTATGAATATCATGTAGTGTTGGTAATAATAGAGGCAAGGAACAGAGAAAATAGTGAAACGGCAACAGGATAAATTGAAAGACTTCAAATGAGATGATGCTTTGGAAAGTAAGTGATGAGCCTCTTTTTCATTTTCGTAGAAGCCATACGTTATAACTTTGTAAACTGTCTACTCATGTACAAAAAACTCGGGTGAAACAAAACATTTTGCTCTTTTGGTGTTCAGTTTAGTGCTAGCTAAAAAATGCAAGCCTTACGCTTTGGTCTTATAAAGCCTGCATACTTTGTCGGTGAGTGACATGTGAGATGTTAAAAAAGCATTTTACCCACTGTCTCGCCATGGCATTCTGGATAGAGAAGTTCACGTTGCAAATTTTTTTTGCAGTCTCTCTTTTCGAGAGTGTATTTATGTTGGCAATAGTGCTATCAACGCTATGTAAAAGTGAATGTGAGTTATCACTGTTTGTGCTCTGTATTTTCTCAAAATTGTTTTATCAAATTGCTAAAGAATTCCATTAAGATACATGGTTTCTCTGACATTAATATTATAAAATATTGAATATAAAAACAAGGGAATGCGAAGTTAGCTAATGGTTAGTCTGCTTTTCTGCGAAGGTTTATAATAGGTCTTGTAGTGATAATAATTACATAATATGACATTGATACAAATATATGCACACTAACAAGAAACGCAAAAGGATTATTCGTTTCTTTGACTTTAAGGTCATTTTTGGCAGGAAATGCCAGTTCTTTAGAAGTTTTAAACACTTCATTTTCATAATTTGTAATAACAATTCAACAACCGTATGGTGATGGAAAGCCCCATAATTAAATGCATACTTGGTGCTGGCGCATCTAATCCATTTTTACGTTTGTATTCTGTATGCTACTCTGCAAGAAATAATACTATTATAATGAGTAAGAAGATTCTGTCACCGTTAACTGATGCCAATTCCTTTTATAACGTATAACGATCCGGGACAAGGGT
The DNA here is from genome assembly GCA_034700685.1 of Willowsia buskii. Classification (NCBI taxonomy): domain Eukaryota; kingdom Metazoa; phylum Arthropoda; class Collembola; order Entomobryomorpha; family Entomobryidae; genus Willowsia; species Willowsia buskii. The sequence goes on from JAQIXW010004110.1 coordinate 4,873, forward strand.
AGTGTTTTATTTGTTTTAGAAGCTGCAAAGTTGCATAATCATAAACCATTAACTTTTGCAATACATTTTTCATGAATAATTCAGTGTAATACTTTTTATTTTAATTTCAGCCGTTTGCTGTTATTACATAATCAGATAAGCACTGTTATTTTCGTTGCCTTGCTTTAATTATATCATTTATATGCAATGCTGGTGTCCTCTGTGAAAGGAAAATTGCTCCTGGAGAAAACAAATTATCCGACTTGGTTGCCGATTTTCAAAGAAGCTACTCTACCGATACCTCTACTCCCATACAAAATGCATGCCAGTATTTATAGTTCAAGGACATTATGTTATGGAATAATGCAGGTCAATGCAAAACTACAACAAACAATAATACGAAAAACGAAATACACATTATGTAACCAGCAAGTGACAATGCTACATTCCTTGTAGACCAAATAATGCTCAAATGACAAACTCTGACTTAAAAAATTTAAATGATATCACAGTTTTCATCAGCATGAACTTGAACTTCATTTGACATATATGAGTACTTGATATTATGGAGAGAAGAACGGACGGAGCGGATACTATTTCCATTTAAAAACCCATTTACTCTTGTTCTCTCATCAAATTAAGTTGTTATGGGTGGAATAACATAAACTGTACTGACAGAGTGTTATGTTAAGTTATTATAAAAGTAATCTCTGGGCATGCAAGAATAAAATCGCTTTTGTTGAATTATGCAGATATTCTTAATACGATGACAACGCTAAGCCATGACGTGGGCGAAGACAAGTATTCTGTCATTTGCACTATTCCATTACCACGTTTAATTAACCGCGTAATTATTCATCATCAAGGGAACATTAGCCGTCCTTTGTTTCCAACAATTTTGTTTTCATGTGGCTTCCTTTTCTAGATGACATAACAGACTTTCTTGCCACTTCACACATGGCAAGAGGAATGTGAATATGTATTTGTGTATGTAATAGCATTTTTCATATCGCAAACACAAAAAGTGCTAACTTTAGATCACAACTTCTAACTTCTCCCATGAAATTAGGGCATATTAATTGGAATTCGAGATAAATGCGTGACTACCTGGTTTTAAACCTTCATTGACTTGAAAAGGGCAGTTATATATGTATTGAGTTTGAAATGCGATGGTATATCTTACTATTACGTTCACCATTTCATAATTTTTAAAAATAACCCTGAAACAAAATGGTTACAATATAGTATAAATAGTTTCCTTAAAATGAAATACGAAACTTTTACATTAGGAATATAAAGAGTATGTTAAAGTTAAAATGTAACTTTTTGTAAAATCTAATAAAACTTCTAACTCGGGATATTTCCTGACGTTTTCAACTATTCGCTTTATGGTAGGTTGCCTTTGTGTTGTGACTTGTATTTGTAAACGACTAAATAAGCAACTTATTGCGCAAGAGAAAGGAAAATGATATCAGACATAGTGCTTAGGTGACCTGCTGCAGAGATGTGTTTTACCCACGCATACGTAAGTATTCAATTTGGAAATTTGGCCTTGAAAAAGAACAACTTTACTGAAAAAGGATGGTTTCATATTCTTGTACTTGCAAATCAAGTAAAAGTGTCGGCTAACAGTTCTCAAACTAAATGGTAATGTTGAGAATCGCGTGTAGTGTAGTTGTATATGTATTTGTTTATATGACCCCATAACATGTTGTTTATTTCAAAACCAATCCTATATGTAGCAATCAATAAATATTTGGAAATTGAAACACAAAACCTTATTTGCTTTAAACGTCTTTGTTGTTTTGTGTATTCTGGCGTAAACATACATATTCTGTTGTTTCTCTTTGCGTTGTACGTGCAGTTACACATAAAAAACTTAGGTATACATGCACAATGTATAGAATACAAAATATTCATATGATAACACTACTAACTGCTCATTCTTACCCGCAATCGGTTCAATGTCAACATTTGTTTACAAGTCATAGGATGAATGATGGCCAAGTAGCGTTCTATGCAGATGACGACAAGGATGAGGACGGAGGCTGTAGTGCTCAAGCTGTTTATGAAATGGTACATTTTGCACATAAATTCTCCAAACACCCAGCTAGACGATAAAATAAATAATAATTAGAATTGACAAGTGACAATAAAAACTACCGTACCGTACTTTTCAGTAAAGTGGAGAAAATTTAGTTACAAAAGTAATAAAAGTAATTCAATGTACGTAACAATATTATGTAGGCACTCACCTGTCCATCAGGTACGTAACAATGTTTTGGTAAACACAAAATATTCCCACGCACAAATCCGCGAACGCCAAGTTTGCCAAGCAAAAGTTTGTGATAGACCGCATCCGCCAATGGAGTGTTACAACAAGAATCACCATCAAATTACCTGCAATTGACGTTATCAATAAAACTATAAATGTAGGCAATAAGGCTAACAATGTATGACTTTTATTTTGTTTGTGTGTAACATACCACATGTCATATAGTAAAAAATAAATAAAACATTTCTTCCACACGATTTCATAAAGCTATATTATCAAATTGTGCGAACAAGTAGAAAGAGACAAACAATTCGCTGTGAGATCTGATGCGTGCCAACTGCCAAGTGTTGTAATAGGATATTGACTTTCACCACAACCGACATAACGTCACGCTTGTTCAATTTCATTACAGCGTGTTTCATAGTAAACCATCTGTATTCTGTGTTTGAGGCCCAATGAATTGAGTTATTTATGGCCTTATAAGTTGTAAGTCGCTAGTTGGACACGAGTTGCAGGCTATAGATGTGTACATTATGCCCTTACTAACTTTCACTCGGCACATATACGTACATAACCATAACATTGGTTTGGATACATAAGTAGCTAATTTCGTCGCTTAAATAGTTGTGCATTGTTGTAATATTATGCCATATGTTTCAAAAACGATTTTCACCATACACCACCAAAAATACAACTTTTAGCACCCATGTGGCTACATGTGCTTATACATTGGAAGATTATTTGAAGGGAAATGGTTTTGGTGAAAAGCAATAGAAAATGTGTGCAGCAGAGTGGCATGGTTTTCCTGTTGGTTAAATTTCGTTATTATGTCATTCATTTTCAACACATTCACATGGATGATTTTCTCTGCTTTTTATAATGTGAGTCGAAATTTTACTTGAGAAAGGCACCTTCTAGTAAGAACATTAAAAATTTAAACGATTCGAATTTTGTGATAATAACTCATTTTTTTGGAAAACCATATGCTCGATGAGTTATTTATTGCCTCCATTCTAAAGGAACAATGTTGATTTATTGGCAACACTCTACAAACATGATTAATGATTTCCCTAAAGACATGGTTACTTCTATCTACTGGAAGGCGCTGTGGCTGTAGCATTGGAAAGTAGAAAGGTGTTTCATTGCATATTATCCAAATGGCCAATATTAGTGTTTAGTACTCTGTGGCAGGTCTCTATATTGAAAAATGTTATTGTTGCCAAGATGCAATAAAAATGAACTGACATGAAAAATTGCCCCTTCGTTGCAAAATGACAAAGTAATATGCTCCTTATCCACTATCCATTTCCCTCCTTCAATAGGTACTTGAAATATCGTTAGTTTTGCGTTACTACATTTCCCGTTGATTGTAAGGAGTGTCTTCAGTAAATACTAGTATGCTTTGGAAACCTTGGGAAAGGGAAGGGACAAGGGATTATGTCATCACATCATGCGTATGAGAAAGTACATTATGCTTCTGAAAGACAGTTGACTTTAAACTTAGGTTGAAGCCTTCAACTTTAAGACAGTAGTGAGCCGTGAGCCAGGGGACAAAAAGCCAGTGTTGCATATATTGTTCTTTGTTTTGTTCTTGTTCCATATTTTGGGTCGGAAAAATTTTATTGTTAGTTTTGTTTTGTTCCAGCTGGAACAATATTGTTCCGAGTTCTATTTGTTCCGCCGAAAAATTACTTTTGTCTGTTCTGTTTTGTTCCAGAACAAAATTGTTCCATTTAAAAATTTATTTTCTTTTAATTTGCCACTATTATTATGCAAATGCAAGGTCTCGAGCTAGTCTGTGCTACCATTATGACTATGAAAATGATTTTTATAATATGGATTGAAATTGATACAGCATAATTATAGTTTTTAAACATAAATCCAGTTAAAAAACAATAGTTTGCATGGCGCAAGCATTCACAATATAAGAATTCAACTATTTGATTGATTTGATACTAGTGAAATGTTGATTGGCAGCTTTTGTAGATATAAAATTGAATTAAAGTTATTAGTTTAAAACCGAAAAATTCGTAATTTTCTGCTTATAAACATGAATTTTGTACTAATTGTTCCGTTATGGAACAATTTGGAACAAGTTTGTTCCGCACTGTTCCAGAAATTTTCAAGTTGTTAGTTTTGTATTGTTCCAGCTGGAACAAAAACAGGAACAAAACAATTTTTTTCGGAACAAAACAAAAGAACTAAGCTAACAATTTGTTTTAGAACAATATATGCAACACTGCAAAAAGCTCTATAGTTTGACAGCATTAAATTCATGAGACAGCTTTGCTACGCATTTAATGATTTACATCCGTGTCCCGTGTTTTAACCTTCAACTTGGAAGCGTGACCTCTGCTTCTAGCTGTCATTGAATTCATAATTTTATTATTTTTAAGTGTTTTTGTTAAAATTCGTAACACAACAATTGCATCACCTTGCAATATGATGGCATGTTTTCATTTTTCACGAATTATTGCAGAAACACGAAAAAACAATTACAGTAAATATAGAAAACGTTGCATGATTAGCTTAGTTACTATATAGTCAATAGTTGCATAGCCAAAAAGCTACGTCTACTTTACATTTATCTTTGCATAACTTTTTTTGCAAATGTACATTCCTAAAGCAGTAAAATTGAATTAATAAAGTGTTTCCTAAATCAGTGTAAAAGAAACAGCTGGATGTGTTCTTCTGTAAATCGATTTTAGCTTTTATTGAAGCAAATATATTCTATGGAATTCGAAACGTGATGTCAGTCGAAAAAGCCTGTAACAATGCCAAGTTTTTTTAAAGATAAAAAGAGCTTTTGTTGTCCACTTGAGCCCGTAATGGAAAGGAAGTTAAAATAAGTAAGCCAGCGTTCACTAATCTAAGCACAAATAGATAAACAGAATGGGCCACAGAAGAATCAATGGAAAGTAGAGAAGAAATAGATGAGAAGGAGAAGCCACTGCGCACTACATTTTATTATTTTTATTGTATTCAGAGACACAAGACCATCCACCACTTTACTTTCACAGACTACACGAGACAATATATTGCATTACGACAAAAAGGAGTGTCGTGTAGACAAACACACTTTCCACTTCATTTTATCGAGTTAAATTAGTTAGGTATGTATAGTAACGCAATCTCAATTTAAATTGAAATATAATGCCTACGCCTACTGTTATCTAAAGGAACGTTGACCTAATCTAAAAAGTCGGCCGCAACCCGCTACAAAAAAAAACTTTGCAAATACAAAATAAAACGATTTGCCAACAAGAATAAGTGACTGCAGTAGTAGTACGAACAAATACCCTAGTGCTTGTCGGTCCTTGTACTGTTTTCTCCCAGTAAAAATGTCCAACAAATAATTTTTATCCTATTGAAATCTTCATGTGAAGTTGCTGGAAATCCGGTTCTTTTATGGTGAAATATGGAATTACAACGCAAAAGTTATGATAACAATAAAATTCTATCATGTATATAGGTCATGTTCAACATTCAACTTATTTTGCAACTAACTTTGTATCATTTCTAGTGCTACTTTCTTTTAATGCTAGTGTGGCTTATTGGGGCACTACAGAACAAAAGATGCTCCTCATCACTTCCATTTTCAGAGCGACAGCAAAAAGCAGAATGTATTTAGCTTCACAATTTGCAACAAAGTAACATCGTTACGGTTCTCATTTTCATCTTTGCTGCGTCGTAGACTTTAGCAGCAGTGAGGAGTAGTGGTTCTGATACCGCTCGTCGGCACTAGCTCGCAGTGGCTCACCACCAAAGTCCCTCATTCATTTCCTGTTCATTTATGGTTGTTTTCATCCATGAAAGATAAAAATTGCTGTTCTATGATTTACTCCACAAAGCAAACAAGCTTTTCTCAGTATAGCGAAACATTGAACAAATTAAGACGACCCTTTGTTCGCATTATTCATTATAGCAGAGAACCAATGTGGCCATTTTATAAGCAGCCATGCATAAACGATCAATATGGTCTCAGAAATCGTATTCCTACTCCTAGCATCGACTACTGCTTTCTTACATCTCCCTGAAATGCTAAAAATTAACATATTAAAAATGCCAATGAATGTGAAAAACCTAATCAAAAACAAAACTAAACATCGAAGGAATTCGTCGAAGCATTGTGCGATATTGGGATTTTAATTGCCATAGAAATACAGTTGACCATCTATCATGCATGTTTTCTGTTGGGTGCAGGATGCAGTAAATTCATGTAAATTATATTTTACAAAGAAAAAGTTTTGATTTTCTTGTATGTAAATCTGTTGGGATTTTAGGTTTTTAAGAAGAACCTTGTATCAGTGTAGATTGTGAACATATATGTAAGTAAGTAAGGCGTTCAAACTTTATCTATCACTTACATTACCATTAGAGATGCTCTGGCTAAGTTAAGACCCAGGAAACTGGTATGGGAAATACTAAATGTGAAAGTTGTTTAAGCTACTGAATAAAGAAACGGCACTTATACTGTATTAAGCCGCTCCATATTCATAAATGCAAATGACTCCATTTTTCCGCCGACTTTACTGGATCTTCAATAGTATCTATTTCTCCATCTGAAAATCGATACTCGTTTTCACACTTCAATGATACCAAAAATATTGTGGCTACCAGTAAGGCAGTACGAGATCGAAATCTTAATTCAGGAGAATATTTCTGAAGAGTTTCTATTCGAGAAAGAAAATGGGGCATCGTTCTATCTTATCACTTCTCATGAATGAGAATGAAGGATGAATGAAGCGCATTACCTACCAATACCTATGCATTTCAAGCGTTTTATGGAAACAGTGAAGCTTTGAATAGAGCATTATACTAGAATAGTGTAGCAACTACATAGCAAGCACCAACCATACGTATGCATACCAGCACAATAATAAAGTTCTTTTTTGTGAGCAAAGTTCACGTGAAAAAAATATTAAACTGAATTAATTTCCCGTGTAGCTCACTGTAAAATGT
>JAQIXW010004111.1:0-12085 GCA_034700685.1 Willowsia buskii
TAAAAATTCACTTACAATTCTTTCCAGCAAATCATCATTACATTCCACCAAGAATTCAAATTTTTCATCGACATCCCTCGACCTGAAATCTGACGTCGGAATATTCACATGCTTGAGAAGAGAAGCCATCCTGCAAAAGTCATCATGCAATACAAAATGTAAAATAATTATTTTGATGCATGACACAAGAAACAACAATTTTAACGTAATTAAAGCTACCACTTCAAAAATTGACAAAATATTCAACGGTTCACTTACATTGGCACAATTTTTGACCTTGCCTGCTTCATACTCCTAGAAAACTCTGGATAGCTTTTATGAAGATCCCATGACGGTCCTGGTTGGGGTAGCGCCTGAAATGCCTTAACCCCATTAACCACTCGTTTGAACCCGTCCTGTGAACGTTAAAAAGAAACATTAAATCCAGTAAATCTTAACTCAACAAACAATGACAATCAACTACATAGAATCTGGAACATTTGACATTAAAAGTATATAACAAATTAGTCCATTACCGTCGAAAATGCCTGGACAGATTTATATCCAGGCAAAAATTCTTTCGTATCTTCTTTGTCTTCCTCCATTTCAGCTCCAATTTAATTGCTCGTGAATATTTAAATCAAATTATGTACTAGTGACAAATGATTTAAACATTAAAAAATTAACCATTAAAATGGCTACCCGAAAATCACAAACTCAACTAGCTGACAACTGATTTACGACTGACGATAGAGACGCACCAATACGTACTTTTTGTACTTATATATCTTAAAAATCTGCACAAACGTTTTGAATTTCTTTGCCTTCCCATGAATCACTGCACTACCACTACATTATAAACACAAACGTTGAACACTGCGATAAACCTTATCATTTTTTACAACTGCACATCCATTTGAAATTCCCCAAGCCTATAAATAAACTGTGGAACAAATTTATTTAAAATCAGGAAACAAACAATACGCACGTTTGTTGCATGTCGTGAAACATGTGGGTCAATCAAACAACACTTCCAACTAGAAATAGTCTTGAAATCGTACTCCAGACATTTACCGGCAGTTTCATGTCTCTGCATAGAGCCGTTGGGGTACTATGCTACATTGCATCTTACATGAGTTTTTGATGATGTTTATGGGATTAGATGCTGATGCTATGCTATGCTCAATCGGGATTTGGGGTGCTGCTGTTGGCGAACGATTTTACTTTGTGTCTACAAGTAAATGTAACGTCTATCTGTCTATTAGTAGTACTGACTGACTGTTCATGCAAATTCCGCACATTGAGCTGGAGCTTGTTTGAAGAAATTGCAAACTTGCAGTTTCTTTCCGAAATGTTTTAATAACACATTGGTAAATATGCTTACAATATACTTTTACATAATGATATAATATTATTCATTGGATTTTGGATATTACATAACATAACGAAATATTGCGTTTCTACTGGCATAAATTGAATTGTCAAAAATCTATCGACTCTTTGACTGACGAAGAGATGATCTGTGTTTTGTTTTACTTTACCCCAGACCGGGAAATGTTTTTAAGTTTTCGTATTTAGGTAGTGTAGTAGTACTAGTAGTCTAGCTTTTGGCAGATCTATGACTAACTTTTTAACAACGTAAAGTCAAACATTGGTTTGTCAAAAGTTTCCTATCTATAAGCAAAGTCGTCCAAAAGTATTCATGTAAATGTAATGTTGATTATGACTGGTGGAGACATGAAAAATTATGATGAACTAATCAATGCATGAAACAGAATATAGATCTCACTTTCGTTTCGCTTAATTGCCATTGCTGCCAACAAGCAATACAAAATACACCTTGCGTAGTTGATTGCTGAATTAATAAGCCATCATCATTATCATAAATAGCATGGAGAAGGTTAGACGGTATATGCTGTAGCTCATTAAATGATGATATATTTTCTGTTTTATCGAGCATCACAAATATGAGATTTTATTCTTTTGGCTTGGCAAAATTTGATTTCTAGTTTGTTTGTCAGTTGATAAAAAATGTTTACTTCGTCTACATCATTTCTTGGACTAGCTATTAATACGTAATAATATACACCTACACCATCACCATCATCACCCCATTCAACATTCAGAGAGGAGTCATTTGCATGCATCTCTTATTTTCACTCTCAGTTTTTATTACACAGAATTAATTTTCATGATATTCAAACAGAGAGTGTAAAATTGTCATTTGCACTTTATACAAGGTGTATGTACCTGTACCATTATTATTTGCTTTGGCGAATTTGATAAGTTGATATATTGCAAAGGTTTATCTTGGATTTACAAATATGCGCATTATACATAAGTTAGAAAAAGCGCATAAACAGAAAATATCACTCACGATAAAAGCTAATGAGTTTGTCAAAAACCTGTGTAATGTAATATCTATGGGTTCTTTACTCGCAACTGATTATAACTTATAGCCAGTCATTTGTATGCACTATAGGTATTTACGTACGATTTAAAGTCGTGCATTGCTTTGATTGCCTGAAGCAAAGTCACCTACAAAAGATACAAAACAATTTTTTTTGCTTCTGCAAATCTTATACTTATAGATTTTACGCGCATTTTAGGTATATTGGTCAACTTATAGTTCCATAGTATGAAAATAATTGCGTCAGAGTAGTACTGAGTTGAATGAAGCCTCACTGAATGAAGAAGACCCAAGACCCCACCAAAAACAAGCAAGCATACATTGTAATTGTCAGTGGAGAGAGAAGGCGCATCTTTTATCGCCATTTGTACTACTTACTTGGAAATGCAAAAACTTGTAAGTTGTTTCTCATAACATCTCTACTAATCGTAGGATACCACTCGTTGTTGAAGACAGACTTGCTGGTTACTTTGGTTGATGACCAGAGCAGCTAGTTTTTCTTGGTCGAGAAACACAATCTCTTACTCGCTAACATGATCTTTTTTTATAGTTGACTTGTCTCTTTGCAAATCTCAAAGCAAGATAATCATGGTAAAGATGGATTACTCGGTAACACGGAGTGTCCGAGTAAGCAAAATTACGTCCTCTGCAAACATTTTAAAAATAAATGTTGTGATGAATGGTCAGTACATGAGAGAAAAATTTCAAATGTACACAGAAAGCCACAGCTTACAAACACAAAGTCAACAAATGTTGAAATTACTGCACTGTGGACAGCACATGTTAAAACATTTACAATAATTATTGAAGAGCTGATTAATCCAATATAATAATCGCACCACATCCTCTCCATCCGTTTAGTCGGTCGATGTAGAGGTAGCCCGCAACCAAAACCTCATTGTTTGGTTCATTCATTTTGTGCTGTGCATAATATTTTTGGCATGTACTTCAATATCAGTTTGATGCAATATGCAATTAAAAATACAGAGTCACAACGGTTTTTTACCAGCAGTATGGCACGTTAAATGTTTGAGGCAGGTGGAATAACTGCGTGAAAAGAATTCATTATCTCATTGTGTATTGTATACGTGCAAGTGATGTGATTAAAGTTTTTGGTAAATACGTAGTAATACATTTGTGTTTACTCAGAAAAATTAGCCGTCACCGTATTTCTCGCTGCGTTAAAGTAAATTGATGACTATGGCGTTGTGGGCGAAAATACAGTCGTTGAGTATGGAGTGTCAAAGACAAATCTTGTCTTTGTACAGTGAGGAGGATCCGAAGTACAAGTTTCCCATTGAAGTGAGAAATTTGTTTGCAGAGGTGATTGAAAGTGCAGTTTGGTAAGTGAAAAGTCATACATGATTCATTAGCCAAATTTTTAAGTGACAACAGCAAATGACAGAACACAAATTAATTAATATTAAGTTATTTTTTCCCGGGTCAGTGGTCTGTAAAATTATTCTTCATCTTCTACTATGCAGTTCTACTTGTTTTCTTTTAAACATGCTTGATTACCTATGCTAAGAAAGTTGTTTTGTCTTTGTTATTTTCCACAAAGCCGCATTCAAAACACAATAGTAACAACGTAAAAAAATATTGTCCCTTAAGTGCATTGTGTTAAAGTACAGATTTGTCTAAATACAAATTGTCCGAATTTAATCTTTTTAGTGCTGGAAACATCAACAGTGTCGACGGAGGTCTTGATCCATACAACGTGCAACACGGAGACGCTATCATTAACTTTTTCAATTCCTTGATTACTCAGCTTGAAGAGCGACTTGGGAACGCTCAAGCTGGAGATCAATTTTTCACAAGACACAAACTGTCAGAGGCATTGACTAATTTAAAAGTAAGTTTGGTTACTTCTCTTCTTTATTTCATACATAGTTGATAGTATGAAAAATATTACAAATGCATGATAAATAATTCTGTACTAAAAGCTATGCTTTGAGGACTACGTCTTTATCATTAAACATTTTTAATTAAAAAATTAAAAAAGCTTACACGTGTGTAAAGATAAGTTTAGTGAACTTTATAATCTTTTTATTGTGGACAGGCCAGCAATCAATAAAATAAAGCAATACGTCGTAAAAGTAGATTTTCTACTCACATCATGACAAGTTTAAGTGCAAAATGTTGAATAGCTGGTTTCTTTTTTTGCTTTAGTTTCTAGCAAAACATGGGATACATGGCATGTTACATTTTATGTATTTCATGTGCCTCAAAGTCTTAAAAATGCAACTTGACTAGATGCGTTGTTTTACAAGGAAAGTAAATTGTGTAGATTGTCTTAGAAAGGAACGTGTTGATGATCATTCATCCATAGTTCAAAGTGTATATCGTGGAATTTTTATAGGCACTAGACACACCTAGGCAAGTTTGCGCGTGTAGCTGTGTAGCTGTTATAGCATAACGTTTAGTAATCCAGGCTTTTGTTGCAGTTTATATGTTTTGGAAAAATGTCTGGAAAAGTAATATGCATGTATTCAGACAAGACATGAGTAAAAATTATGCATGTTTACGAATGCGATTCTATGACCTTCAATTTCGCGTACACACGTGGAGCGGATTTGCAATCTTCTTGTATTAGTGATGAGATTCAAATGACGTACGCTTATACATATATTAAATGAGGCTATTTAAAACTTTATAAGTATGAATACATTGTAAATATCAATATTAATAAAAATGTTATATAGCATTGCAGTATCAGCAGTAGTGATTTTACTAATCTTGGTTACTAGTAAATCCAATGTCTATTTTGAAAAAATAGCATTAATAATAAGTGAATTATAAATCATAATGAGTTGAGTTACATCCTTCATATAGTACCAGTTTGATGACCATACGTTTCACTTGATCTATTTTATCAGTCAATGGGCCTTAATCATAACCTTAAATAATATGAACCTTTGAATTCGATCCTTTTGCAATGAAAAATGTTGTATTTCAAAGGAGAAAAAACTGACCGACCCACTTGGCTTGTACGAGCACATTAGAGGACGCATAAAGGCGGAAGTGTCATTGGTGATACAACAGGAAGCAGCCGACTCCAGCAATATGTCTCATGAGCGGGATTTGATACTGGACAACATTCAGGACATAAAATCACACATTGCTGAAGGCACAAATATTCTCAAAGACGTCCGTTCCAATGAAGAAAACTTTGCCCTTAACTGCAACCATAAACAAGAAATTGAGTGTACGTACTTTAAATTTTTTTTGAAATTATTGAAAGGGCAACGACTAAGAGAGTCACTCATATCAAACACTATGTATTTGAATTACAGGTATATTGAATAACCCTGAGCAGATGCAAACTTTTACCCAACAATGTCCTGACTATGAGGCTCGAATCAGACTTAAGCATGCGAACCTGGAGAGTTGCATGGAACAAAGCGTAAGTGCCTATTTTGTCATATTCACTACGTGCGTCAAACATGCATAACTCAAAATAATAATATAACTTTTGATATTACAGATAAGAAATTTTCAAGTGTTGATGCAACGGTTTGAGCAAACGATATCAGCCAACATAAACTATGTAGGAATTCTACAAAATCAAATAATTAGGGAAAAGCTCTCTGTATGGAAACATGAGCAGCAGCAAATGGCGAATGGAATAAAAAAGGTGCACGCTGTCAGTCTAGACAGGCTGCAACTTTGGTGTGAAGAGCTGGCCGAACTAATTTGGAAAATCTACGAACAATTAAAGGAAGCTGAGCACATTCTCCAGAAAGGAATTGTCCCAACGGGAAATGTTGCTGACCTCACATTTGTACAAAATCGCACAGACGAAGTAATCGGCCTGCTGCAAGAACTATTGAACAATTCCTTAATTGTTGAGGAACAGCCTCCTCAAATAATAAAAATGAAAACGAAATTCCCCAAGCCGGTCATTGTCAGTTTGTTAGTTGGGAAACGATTGAATATTCATATGAACAGCCCAGAGCTGACAACATGTATTATAGGTGAGGACCAAGCCAAAAGTCTTCCTGTAACTGATAAGCTGGAAACAATTGGTGAAATCACAAATGGAAAGGTGATGATGGACAAGAGCAGAGATGATTTCAAACGCATCACATTTCCATTTAGAAGCATGCAGTTGAAGACAATCAAACGGACAGATAGACGGGGAAGTGCTAGTACTGAACGTGTAATGGAGGAGAAGTCTTGTCTTTATTTTGAATGTGTGGCTACAGTGGGTCCTATCAAATTCAAGGTATATTTCTTGAGCATGCATGGGGTTCCTTTATGTATTTACAACAATCATCTAGAATGGTAATCTCTTTGATTTAAGGTTTCCACCATTTCCCTTCCGGTGGTTGTAATCAGTCATGGAAGTCAGGAAGCTTTGGCAGTTGCTTCGATTTCATGGGACAATGCGTTTGCGGAAAGAGGCAGAGAACCTTTCAAGGTACCCCCATCAGCACCATGGGATGAAGTGGCTCAAATCCTGAACGCAAAATTTCAAGAGGTGACCGGTCGAGGTTTAACCCAAGACAATCTTTACTGTTTGGCAAAGAAAGCGTTTAGGTGAGTTTTATATAAGCCATCCGATCTCTCGAGTAAATGAAGTAAGCCCAAAGCAAGCTAAAGAAATATAACAATTATTGTAATCTAGAAATCTCGAACCACGACCTGACACTATTAGTTGGGCACTACTTTGCAAGGATAATCTTCCAGGCAGAATCTTCACATTTTGGGCATGGTTCCATGCTGCGCTCAAATTGATTGAAAAGAAGGAAACAAATCTTAAGGAGCTATGGAAAGAGGGACTGATAATGGGCTTTATAGAAAGAGAAACTGCCGAATCACTCATTTCCCGTTGTGAAATTGGAACTTTTTTGCTGAGATTTTCCGACTCCATTACAGGGGCAATCACTATTGCACTTCTTGTTAGACCTGGTATGAAAAAAATCGCATTCTACTTTTAGTGATTTTCTAATATACAGGTGGCTTTATGTATTTAATTTCATTTTCTTAGGAACTGTGGTCAGTCTAAACCCATTCCAAATGTTAGATCTTCAGAGCAAGAAAATCTCACTGTCAATAAAAGAGTTGGACAAGTTAAAGTATCTGTACACACCTCACCGTTCTATCCCAAAAGATGAAGCTTTTAAGAAATTTTATGAGAAAGAAAATAGCCAAACACCTGGAATTGCAAGTGGATATGTTCCCCTACTATCAACTATTCCGGATGGGGAGAGCTCTAATGGTAGTGCAACTCCGCAGCCTTCATATGACGGAAGTAGATTTTCTCATGGGAGCCTCCCAGGACTCTCGCCGATCTCCAATGAGCAATCTCAAAGTCCATTTTTCATGCATCCTCCATCCCCATCTTCTACTACATTTCAAGAAGTTCAAAGTCCTGCATCAACTATTGTGTACGCATTTCCATCATTGAATGGCAATTTTTATCTGGCTGAGGATTTAATTATGTATTAATATAACTATATTATTTAATCCTCATTACAGAATGGACACCAACTACTACGAAAATAGTGATAACGCCTCAAGTGGTTTTCTATACATTCCGAACGCCTCTACCGCTCCTATTAGCCCTGTGACCAACAGCGGAGAGCTTGAAACACCCTTACCAATTCTCAACTCAGAAGCACACATGTTCCAATTTTCAGCCGAGTAAGTTGAGACAAAAGATAAATTCTGGGGGTGTATTTCTTGCATCTAATGTAATTAATAAATAATAGTGAATTTCCATTAACATTAATGATGTCTTGTAGGTATGATGCGTCCAGATTTGAAGACTTGATTCGAGTTGGAGACGAAATCATGGAGGAACAAGTGTAAATTTCATCACTAATTTGGTGCTAAACTATCTCAATCCACAAAGCATTATAATAATTTAGTAATATAACTGTTAGTACTTTCATCACCTTTAATTGTAAATGTACATATTCTAAAATATCATGTTTGTATCATTTGCAAATACAGCTCCATTGTACATAAATAAACCCCCCACCTGTTACTGTAGTAAATGAACATAAACATTATTTCTTATGTGAAATTAATAACCTCTGCTGAGTAAATAAATTAACTCATCACTAGAGATTCTCGGAACAATATTGAGATCCCTATTATTAAGAATCCACAATATTTTTATGTATAGGTATACATAAACTCCCAAGACGTGTTGTAAATACAAACAATAGTAGATTGATTACGCTTCACGATGATTCTGATTCTGGCAGATAACCGGTTTGCGGAAACATTTTCGAACCGTTCGGGCTGCACTTGTTCTAATTTTAGAATTTCCTGAGTTCAATTCCCCTCGCATGCCTCATAATATGCATAATCTGACTTCACTGACATAAAAAGGATGAGTCCCTCTCTGTAAGCAAGCAAACACTGATGTGCGAATTTATATGGACCATATCTTGCAATGCTACAAATCTTTCAGAGAAGATGAACTCATTCAATAAAACTTTCACCCTTTTCAAAACACGAAATGGTTATCACAATCTTACATTGTTTTTATTTTTCGGATACAAGTGAGAACTCAGCCAAGTATTTGCGAAAACTGCAAGTTACGATTCTCGAGTGCTCAGCAGCAGAGCAGTGCTGCGTTGCAGAAGACAATTTAGAAAAAAATTAAAACAACTAATCCAATTAGTGAAAAACAAAATGAATTTATCGATTGCCCTTGACAAGCACACTCCATATTTTCCAGGAGAGGCAGTGACAGGGAAAGTTTTATATGTAAAAAATTCAGAGTTTGGAGATCTGGGGCTATCAAAAGTACTGGGTAAGTACCTATTTTAGCAGAAAATGACGTTGGTTTTATATATTTGCAATGATAAACGCATTTGCTATATATTTTACACTTGTCCTTAGGAATCGAAATACAATTCAAAGGAAAATGTTCCGTAAGATTCACTGTGATTGATTTACATCTATCTTCACGGTCCTCAGGGACGCATTCAGCCAGCGAGCATTATTTCAATTCTTCATATTTTTTAATTGGCGATGGTACTGACAGGATGAAGATTTTACTCAATTTTTACTTTTATTATACTTCAAATCAAAATGTGACCCCTTTTATTACTTGCAAAATATTTCAGGCACGCAAGAGGTTACAGAGCTGGCTAATACAGGCGGGATAAGAGAATACCCCTTCAACTTCCAACTGCCCCGTGATATTCCCTCATCATATAAAGGCACGCATGGGAGTATTGAGTACACTGTTACTGCTACAGTAAAGAAATCTTGGGGCGTGAATAAGGAATACACCTTACCTTTCACCGTGAATGCAAAATTCGATTTGAGCTTGCATCCAGCAGCTCGTCAATCTGCAGTTTCTAGAAAAACTGAGAAGATTGGTATCTTGTGGTGGAAAGGGCCAATTCTTGTAAATTTTTCATTGAAAAGGAAAGGATATGTTCCAGGAGAGTACATTCAATTCAACGCACAAATTTGCAATGAAAGCAGTGTTAAAATTCATAAAGCGAAGCTTGTGCTCACACAGGTAAAGAAAATCCCTTATTAGATGGATGAAAGTTTTTTTTTCAAGTGATTGATGTCTTAATTAAAATAACCTGTAAACTTGTTGGGTCAACAGGAATGTAAATATTTCGCTCAAAATGGAAGTCATACTGTCACTCATATCATCAAAAAGGTGAAAGGTCCCTCTGTAGCTCCTGGAAATTCGACGTCCTGGGAAAATAATAATTTGCTCAAAGTGCCAACAATTTTACCTCCAACTAATCTTGGGGGCAATACGAAGTTGATAGAAATGAACTACTTTTTACACGTAAGGTCTTGATCATGGCGCTCACTATGTATCTTGTTTTAATCAGTAGTAAATGATGAAAAGACTTGCCATTACATTGAAGTTTCTACATGAAATCTTACCGTAGATGATCGTACAACCATCTTCAATTGCCATCAAGGACAAAACTGTGACGTGTAAGGTTCCATTGATAATTGGCACACGACGTGGGCCAGCATGTCGAGACAGTTATCCTGGAGGAAGCCATACCTCATTTTCACTCAATAGAAGCATGTATCCTCCCATCGGTGGTAACAGAGTAGGCTCAATTTACGGCGAAGTAAGTGGACAAGCATCGTTGGCCTCCACATTGTCAAGGTTCACTGGAACTGCGCCACGATATATGCCGGGAACGGAGTATTCGTACTATCAGAACGTTGTGTTCCCTCTAGTAAGGCATTCATCGGCACCAATCTACGAAAATTATCGGTTCCCATGCACAAGGAATGGACCTGTTTACCCTCCGTCGTCACCTTTCGGTAATCAGCAGTGTCTGGAGGAGGGATACGAAGAAAATGATGATGGAGAACAACGGGGTTACGAAGGTAAATAATAATTTATGACAGGATATATGTTTGAAATGAACGTTCAAAACAATTTGGCTTATGAATTATAGAACCACCATCGTATGACGACGCGATGAGAATGCTCGGCCAGACTCATCATAGCATGTCCCCTACGAATACTGTACCAGAAGAGTTTGAAGTATACCAAAACTCCACGGTTTCTCAGAGTGGAACTGTAATTGCAAGTGATGACGCCACCAACAGTGATGCCACTATTACTCAACCAGTTTATAACAACTACTAATAGATTTTATTGTTCCTTTCATGATATCAATAAAATTAAGTTAATAATAATATGTATTTTGTAATTTTGTCAAATTGTCACATACAAAAAACGGAAAGTGAAGCCTTGGACTTTCTATCTACTTTTCGTTCTTATGAATTGGTTTATAATGAGTCGTTTATGTATCTTGTTTTTTCTTAAATGCTTCCATGATGGTGAACCGCCATATCTTTTCTTCTTCCCCATCCTCTTGATATTTTGATTTTAACTGATTCTGAAAAGCATTTTCGGGAAAAACTTAACGAACGATGCTTTTTAAAGCAATAATAGTATAGCTTTGTTTTTCTAAAGGCAAAATGAATAATTTTTCCAATTCTAATTTATTATACTGTCAGAAAAGTAGATGTAGCTATGTACTTTGTTTATGTACATGATGTTGTAAAGTTACAGGCAAATAATTGATAATATTCTGAAATAAAACTGAAATAATAGTTTATACATATTATGATTTGGGACTTATTTATTATGCCACTATATTATAGTTTGTATACAGAGTGCAAGTAATAAATTTTGAAAATGTGAGGATAAATAGACAAAACTGATAAATGATAGAGAGCTGGAAGATTGGATTTTATTTCCTGATTTTTAATATTTTTTCCACCATTAAAACCGTCTAAGGATTATTTTAAAGGAAGTAGGGATTGTGTAACGAATTTCATGCGCATATGTGTCATGCGCAGTTGAGACAGTGATAAGCATATGTTTAACAGTAAAGCACACAATCAACAGTGAAACTGTATGCACGCACTCATCTATATTCATTATAAATTAAAGTCTGTGCATGCATCATGTGTCAAGTTACGCCTTCACGACTGTTGTGTGTAATTTTAAAATGATGCATAATAGGCACCTTTTGATCTTTTCTCAGAAATGAATTTAGCATGCTTAATTACCTTCACTTCAATCAAGATAAAGTTTGAGAAGTATTTTATCTCTGAAGGCATCACAAATCACACAAATAAAATAAATAAGAACAAAGTGCAAGCGCACTCTTTATTGTCTCAACACATGCAATGAATGAGGAAGTTGATTCTCAATTTTTTTCTCGAAACTCG
>JAQIXW010004112.1:0-12079 GCA_034700685.1 Willowsia buskii
TTCAAAATTTGAAATGGCTGTTTTGGAGGCAGCTGTTGCTACAACAGCTTTTAAATAAATACTAGTCGCAATAGTTTTTCGTGGTGGCATAATGTTCTCCCGTTTTTTTACATATAGGTATATAATCTCAGATACAGAAGAGATGCGGAGTTGAAAGGAGGAGGATGATGAAGGCTGTTGGAATTGTTTTTAAATCCATTGGAAAGCTATACCCTATTTAATTTTATCATTCCACTAAATTCTCTCTCTTCTCTCACACGACTAGTAATAATGTGACGGTTGTCCTTTCTTCAGAGCTCTTGTCATTTAAAAATGGATATAAGCACAGATTATTATAGATTCATGCACATCTGTTGTTTGTGCAGTTCTGGTGATGATGAGTCCATCCATCCGTAGCTAACTAGTGGGAAAAGGCGTAGAAATACCCTATTTATTCTAGAATTAGTGGAGATCTTTTTATTTCTTTTCATTTTATATTCACATTCGCATCTACTTTTAAAGATGGCTTTTAATTTAAGGAAATATGGCAACATAAAGACGTAAATAGTGAATCTGCTAATGTTACTGTAAGTATAAATAGGCACTAATAACTATATTTAGGACGTTTCCTTTTTTTATTGTTGTGTTTTTGCGAGAAAAGCTGTGTGTCTCTCTCGCTTTAGAAATGTCTTCTTTTTTTCATTCTCTTTGTTTTCAAGCTTATCTTTATCTCTTTCACGTGCTTCTCTCCACAAAAAGAGAAAGGACACACGCAAACGACACACAGCATGTGCACAGATACATATGAGATGCGATTATTATTGTTATCATCGGTTTTTTTTTTGTTTGACGTTAAAAAACGCTCTAGTAACTCACTCACTCTTTGTCTTTGTGAGTTGAAACTTGGGCGAATCTCTCTCATTGCCTCTCTGTCTGCTCATTTCTCTCCTCATTTCCACAAAAATATATTCTCAAGCAGAAAGAAACAGTCTATAAATTCATTTTAGTAATTTTTTTTTTCATTATTAGATATTAATCTGCTTTAAAAAAGGGAGATTTCTCTTTTTTAACGGCGTGATTTACGTTTCTTTCCGCTTGTTATTCTTTCCATTGTAAAAATATCAATCGTGAGGAGAAAGAACAACACACACGTCACGCCACGCCAGACAGAGAGATTTTTGAGTGCACATAAATTTTTAAAAGTTTGAGATAAAAAAATAGGTGAAAATACTCGCCGACAGTTTCAAGGGGGAAAATAATAATCATATTTACATAGTTTTCAGTTGAGCAATTCAAGTAGCGCAGGAGAAAAGAGCAATAAAAAACATAAAAGTTAAGTTGCCGTCGTTGCCCTCTGAAATCAAATCAGTATCATAATAATATTTACTGTGTTTACAGACCGTAGACACACTTAAAAAGTGTCTGACATCCGGTTTTTTTAAAGTGTCTGTCTGTCGAGCAGATTTCTTTGTGATTTTCTCTCTGGCATCATATTTTTTACTTATATAAATTGTATGTGTTTTTTTAAGCAGACGTACGCAGACAAAATATTCTGTGTGTGTGAGCGCGCGCTCCATTTCCATTAACATGTCATACCCATTTTCTTTAATAGTTTGTATTAACAAGTAATATTATAAACGGGTTATTATTATAATTTGATTATTACTTATGAAAAAGGGAGAAAGAGCGTGTTCACGTTTTTGGCATGATATGCACTTTGGTAGGTAGTAAAAATGATGGTTTGAATGAGTTATCGTCTCTCTCTGCTTGTTGGAGTGAATATGGAATGAAGTTTGCTTTGCCAAAGTAGAGTAATGATTTGTTATTAATAGTGGAAAACAGAAAGATGGGTAATATATTTGATGTCTGAACTAGTTAAATTTATCTGTCAGCATTTAAGGAAAGGGTTCATTAAAAATGACCGTTTATCTGGGTTTTTTTTCTGTGTGAACTTTGTTGAAGGAGGATTCGGGTTTGTGAGCGTGCCTATATGTCTACTGACGTTCGTAAAAAGATTAATGTAATAATTAATATTTTTTCTTCTTGTTTTTACAGCTGGGCAATTGTCAGATTGAAGAACTTGAAGAGACATCTCAGCAGCAGCAGCAGGCGAGATCACTGGGTAAGTACCTATGTCAAAAAGTTAACCCTTTATTTTTCCAATTTGCCATACCAAAAGAAACCATCTTTTTTGATCATTGGTTGTTTCAATTGTTTTTTCAAAGAAGAAAAAGTAAAAGTGAAAATCTTTTTGAGTAAAGAGAAAAGTAGGAAATTGTGCGAATGACGTAAATAATTTGGCGTGACTAATGAATAAAAAACATGGAAGGGATATAAAAAAAGGAGAAAATTACTTGGAGCAAAGTAATGATGAACGAGAGCTCTTCTTCTCTGAACATTTTTATTCTGCAATTCTAGATTGACGAACTCTTTGTTTCATTTGCTGCTGTGATGTTAAGATTATGTTGAAAACTGTATTGATGTTTGTGGTTGGTTAAATGGCAGGGTTGCAAATTATATGTGACTGGATTATGGTTAGATTAACTGATTTTCGAATCTCACGTTACCCCAGAAAATGTAAAAGTTTCCCTTTTTTTGCAATCCTGAAATATTTTATCATGCGAATCTCAAGAAGCATTTATCTACTTAGCTCACTCAAGTGGAATGAAACGTTACTACATCTCTGTTTTCAAGATGATGAGATGAGAACGTGAGAAGAAAATATTTATTTTCACTCACTCGTTTCACTCATTTACGTCACTCTTTTTCTCAGTAGAGAAGTTAGAGTTGATGACGATGTGGGATTTTCTTTACAAAATTTTCTCTCATAAATTTATTTATTCTTTAAAAAAACAAAAAAGTCCATACAGCAGTAACGGAAGACAGTCACTTCGTGGAAAATTTTCTGAGAATCTTTGTCCTTCCATTCGTCCAATTTACCACTGTAAACTGCCAACTTTCTTGCGACTTTTCTAGTTTGTGTGAAATGAAGTTAGAAAGCTGTTTGTTTCATGATGATATCCTTTTTGGCATAATCTACCATAATAACAGGTTTGATTTGTGGAAATAGGCGTTCCCTCTCTGTGTCTCTGCTAATCAATTTATTACTTCCCGTCCATTTTCCCGAATAAACATAAACATTCATAAAAGATGAAGAAGAAAAACAATTTTTTTTTGTGCAAGCTCACAGACAGCTAATATCATAAATATAGTTTTTCAAAGGAAAAGTGTGTTTATATTTGAGTGAAGAAAAATTTAGAGTAAAAAAAGCCTATTAAAATGAGTATAGTTTTTCCACTGGGTTTTCCCCGATTGCACAACATTTAATAAATTTATTAGCGATTTACGACGATATGTTCCATGTCAAGTTCAATGTCTAAAGAGTTTTGTCGCTTGGATGTCTAGTCGACTGGTTATAAAAAAAAATGTTGAAAAAAGCAATAAAAAAATAAAATCTGGGTCTTTTTGTTTATTTTTTTTTCTCTTGAAGGTGGCTCAGGCTCCGTAGAAATCTCAGAGGAAAGCTCAACGCAGTTGACCCAACAGGAAGCGTCAACTGCTTCTGAGAGCTCCAGCACCACTGCTGTGTCATCTTCTACCTTGAAGGGAGGCGAAGAAGATCCCCAATCTGGACCAGTTTCTGCCACCTCCACCTCGGATGTGACTGGTGAGTTGATGCCCTTGATATTAGGTCAGCTACAAAGCTCTTTGGATAGTTTCACACCTTCCACAACTACTGCATCTTCTTCTTCTTCTGCTTCCGGTTCTCGTAGTTCTGCTGGTGGTGGTGGGGATTATAATAGTTTGTTATGTATTGGTGGTGGCGGCGCTTCAAACGAGGCACATAATTTAAAAAAATCAGCGTCATTGTCACAATCTAGCTCGCATTATCATCATCCCTTTCATCGTCATAGTAGTCCTTGCTGTATTAGCGGTGGTGGTGGTGGTGGTGGTGGTAATAATAATTTTCATAATAATAGCTCATCATCATCAGCATCCTTCTCAGGAGCGGAGCAACAGCCGCATAATTATAAATGTAGAAATCAGAGTGTATCTTCTGAACCGTCTGGTAATAATAATAATAGTAGCGGTAATAGTAGCAAGAGCGGCAGCAGTGTTTGTAGTGGTGCTTCTCGAACATCATCTTCCGAACACGGAGCAGTATCAGGATCAGGTGAACAAGAAGCAAGAGCATCTATTTCTTCGCATACATCTGTCGGCAACTCGAATTTAACGAGGAGAAGAAGCAGAGAGGAGAATGGAGGAGTTGCAACTGCAACAGAAACAGCAGCAGCGACAACAACACCGACAGGATTATCGTCCGCATCTTCATCAACAGCTCAACAGTCTCGTTACAGCAATGTTGGAGGTGCTGACGACGCTGGTCTAGTAGATCATCCTCAGAGAGAAGAGGAGCAACATAGAGGAGATGAGCAACTAGTAGACTGTCTTTTTGACTCTGGCACTGAATCTGGTGGAATTAGCAATATTGACGATGATGAGGAGGATGAAGATGAAGATACTGTTGTGGTAGTGTTGGAGGATTCATCTGTGTCTTCTGTAACAGGAGGAGTGGAAGAATTAGAGGCAGTTGACTTTGAATCTTTGAATGCGAGCAGTCAGTATGACGACAAGACGGGAACGGAATTCTCCTGTTTTATTGAAGGACTGAAAAACTCTCTGAAGAGGAGGAACTCAAATAAAGAGTCGGCTTTGAAAACTTACTGTAAAAATAATTACCAGGGTGGAGGGAGTGGGAGTGGAGGTGACTGTGAAAGTTTTGGTGGTGATGATGCTCAAAGTGCTCTAACTTCTGGTATCTTTGAGGATCCTAGTGCCTCTGAAGCCGAGAAATCAGAAATTGCAATTTCAAATTCTGGAGGCGGAGAGGATCAAGGAGGAATTGCTGAAGAGTTTGGAGGAAACATTGTTGGAGGAGATGATTCCAGTTTGATTCAACAGGTTGACAAGGTTTTGACCTTATTGCGTGCCTCGCTTCTTAAGGATCCGACGCAGAGCTGTTTGGCTCAACAAATCCCTGGAAAATCCTTAGCTTCTCCATTATTCACCTCGAATAATCCTCCGACTAAAGGAAAGGAGCTTATTGCGCTTATTGATCGACTCAAGTCTTCTCTCATCTCTGAGCAGGAGGAACAACAGGATCAGCAGCGGAGCGACAAGGAAAACTCATTTTCTTCTCGGGTTTCTTCCGGTGCAGTGAATAATAGCCAGAGTGAAGAACAAGTGGATAAGTTTGTTTGTTCTCCTCCAATAAAAGGAAATACAGGTCAGCAGTCTTCAAATATGCTGGGCTATGCTCACCATCAATATCCTGACATTAGCCCGTTCCCTCCCACAAGAAGCAGCTCAAATCCGTGGGTAGCTGCTCCTGTTCAAGATTTTCTAACATCCAGTGAGCAAATAAATCTTACCAGTGCATCCTCCAACATCTCGCTTCTGTCATCTTCAACAGATCAGATTCACAATCCGTCAGACAGCAGTCCCGCAACGCCGACGACAATGGGTGTCATGGTCGATCAGAGAAATGGAGGGATAATGAGCAATGGGAATAGTGGAGGAGGTGGTGGAGGTGATGGAGTTCCATGGAAAATTAGATTAGCAAGGAGACGCTCCCAACCCAGATCTCATACTGTTGGGGTCACACAAGAGGAGTTGGCCGAGGCTCGAAGGTTGTTTGAGGAAGCTACTGGCTTTCGACTTGATCACCATCATCACAACACTGCAGCTCCCATAATAGGTGGTGGTGGTGGTGCCGGAGTTGAAGTTGGCGGTGGATACTCATCTTCAAGACAACAGGAGGAGCCGATGTACTCTAAAATGCAGGATTTGTCCTCATTCGGGAACGGTAATAGGAATAATAGCAGTAGCAATAATAATAATAATAATAACAAGTATGAAGACGATGATGAGGATGACGACGATGTTTTTCTGAGGAGCAACATAAATAATTACGGAGATGGGAGCAGTGACGCTAATGTTGTTGGCAGGGTTCCGGCTTACGTGAATAATCCCGTTTCCACCACTGCTCCTCCTCAAAGTCATCATCATCGTGTTCGGGACGAGGAGCAAACAAATCTGCTGCCACTCTCCTCACCTAGTTCCTCATCTCATCTCCCCTTCCCACATGACTTTACTTGCTCGCTTGAAGACGTGGGAATGACGAGCAACACTGGTGGCGTTGGAAGAGATAAGCATCATCAAATGGAAATGTTGCCAAGTGGCGGTCTGTCTGCGAGTACAGCGACCACTACACCAACCACTCCGACAACAAATTGGCAAACGGATGTGGAAAAACGACTGACAAGTATGCCTCGACCTTTTGTCCCTTTTGTGAAGAATGCTACTCAGTTTTACGAGGGTTATCAACCTCCCCCAGAGCGACGCATGACCTATGCTAGTATTGACGACAGTATCCAGATGCCTGGGGGCGTTATGGGAAACCTGAAAATTAAACCGTTTCGTACCTACTCATTGGACAGCAATAAGCCGAGCAGTGTAAACAACGCGACGTCGGACGATCCCAGCAAATCTCTGTTTACCCCGCAGGAAACTGTGCAAATTGCTATTCATCAGGCGGCGATAAAAAAGCAAATGTCGGAGGAGGAGGATCGGAGAAAAAGGAGGAATAGTTTGACATCTTATCAGCAGGGTTATGGAGGAACCGTTGGGAATGGTAATGGAGGTGGTGGATCCCCTGGGGTAAAACAGGATATTCTCTTGCCAAAGCCGTATTCTCCACCGAAGCTACAGCAAAAAACGTCTGAGGAGATTCAGAATAATATCAAGTTTCAGTCTGGAGCAGATTCTGGATATACGGAGGAAAGTGGGACGGAGACGAATCAAAAGGATGAGAAAAAACCCTCCTCCTCAGCACTAATCCAGTCATCCTCCTCATACGATAGTTCACCCGTTAATAATATTAACGGCCCAATGGCCATGATGCCCTATAATAATAACAGTGGAAACAACAACATCGTAAATCTCAACAACGGCAGTGGTAACGGACGGATAAACGACTCTTTGACTTCTTTGCCAACAACGAGCAACAGCAACACAATAACTTACACGACAACTCCCTCGGGGGGATTTATTCAACAGCAGCAGCAACAACAGCAACAGCAGCAGTCTCCAAAGAGAATAGAAAATGTTCAGATTTCACTGAAGGAACTAAACTCATCGGAATTCCCACAGCTCCAAATAGCCATCACACTCAACACAAATAATGGCCCTTCAAATGACAACAACAAGGGGACCACAGTGGCAGTGGTAGATGGAGGCGGTGGTGGTGTTGGAACAAATTCGTCTTCTTACGTCAGCCGAATTCCCAATGTCACGACAACCACAACTGCGACAAGTGTCACAACAAATTTACAACTTGGTGGAGGCAGATCAGGAGGACAAGGACAGTCTGTGGAAATGAATGTTGGCGGAGGTTCCCAACAACAGCAGCAGCAACAATATTTTTCGAATGATGAAGGCGGCCAACAACAGGGACCTTCGTCTGCTTCACTTTCTCGAGCGATTCGGTACAAGAGTAAAAATGAGAGGAAGAAACGAATGAAGAGAGCGAACACAATTGACATTCCACATCCCCCTGGGGTTGTCCTCCTAAGTGGGAATCAGAATGAGGACGATGACACAACTGGGATGGAAGATGAGGAGGACTCGGACTCTAATAATTATGGGAGGATGATAAAGAATTTGAATATTGGCGGGGGAGGAGGTGGTAATGTTAATAGTCAGCAAGGGAAACATCAACCTTTCCAGCCGAAAACGGATGGTGACCGGAAGTTTCTCGCGTTTCTGGAAAAGAATAATGCGTTAAGTGACCAAAGCAGTGGGGGCGGCAGAGCTCTTCGACCTGCCTACTTGGGAGTGACGAATGATCGACAGTGGCTCTCCAGATTTTCTAATTTGAAGACAAGCTTCGAGTCAAGCAGTCAAGGATCTAGTCCGTCTGCATCTCCAATACCGAGTCCTATGCGACCTCCAAGGTCAGTTTCGGAAATGGCGTTGACCCAAGAAAGAAGAGGTGGGGCATCGTCAGCAGACAGTTTTTCGAAACCTGTATGGGCCAACACGGACAAATCCCAGTTGCCACCTCAAGTTCGGAATAAACTGCATGTTTTTGAGAACAGGTCTTACGAAGGTCCGACAACCACTGTATCATCACAGGATTATCCAAGTTGGCGATCCCCTCCTCCCCCACAGACATCTCATCATGGTTGGATGCAACAGCAGCAACAACAGCACTCGTCCCAATATAATAATCAATTTGGCAGTAGAGGAATGATGTATCCCGGCATGAAGCAGACTGTGAGCACAAATGCGATAAACCAAGT
Organism: Willowsia buskii; assembly: GCA_034700685.1. Taxonomy (NCBI): domain Eukaryota; kingdom Metazoa; phylum Arthropoda; class Collembola; order Entomobryomorpha; family Entomobryidae; genus Willowsia; species Willowsia buskii. The sequence continues at coordinate 8,343 of JAQIXW010004112.1, forward strand.
ACCTCGTGGTCAACCTGGACCTTCAAAAATGTATAACCGTCCTGCATTCTCCTCCCATGACAATATGGCGTTGGTCGGCCAAAAGAAGATTCAATTTCAGGGTAACTCTTTCGACAGCAAAATAAATCAACAGATTCCTCCAAACACTACTCAAGTGGGAGGGATGATGAGAAGGCCAACGCCCGTTAAACTCCAATCTACTACACCTACTAGCAAACCATCATCATCCTCCTCAGGAGGAGGAGGAGATCACGGTGGAGTTCATATGGTTCATGCTACTGCGGCTGCACTCGAAGCAATGAAAAAGTCTGCGTTTATTCCTCCGTCAACGGTTTCATCAGTTTCGTCATCAGTACAAAGTCAGCAGTCATCGATCCCTGGCTTCCCCCACACGAAAGTGATTCAAGATGAGAAGATTGATCTACCCTGGGCTAAACGAGGACAGGATTCGCCTGTGCAGTCTTCAAGAGATCCGGCGCGAATGAGTACATCGATCAAAGCGAGATTCGAGCAACCTGTATCATCTTCCTCATTGGCACAACAGCAGCATCATCCTCATCATCCACCTCAACAGTCTCAGATTCAGTTTCCACCTCCCACAACAAGTTTTCATCATCAAGGTGGTGTATCCACAACACCTACAAATTCAAATCCATCAACTACCACTGCACCTTATCATCAGCATCATCATCCACCTCCGCCTTCCTCACAACAGCAGCATCAGCAATATCGACAGTCTGGGAAGACACAGTCGTTGGACTCCTCATCAGTCAAGTATTCACCTCCGAACAACTCGCCAGGATATTTTGGAGGGGGTCAGAATAATATTTCTAGTGGTAATAGAGTTGGTGCTACGAGTTCATTGGTTACTCCGGTTACAACACAACAACAGCAGATGGGTGGCTCATCGGACGATTTTGTACCTGTGGTCAGGCCTTCGTTGAAGGGGGGATTTGGGGTGACCCAAAGTTTTGATGAGGCATTCAAGCGGAAATTAGACCAGCAAATTGCCTCTGGCTCTGTCATGTATTCTGATGAAGAGAGTGGTCCCCTGGGGGGTAGTAAGCAGCAGTTATTTGGGGGCGAGACTTCCACTGATACTGGAAGCAAGGTGACCATTGGTCACACTTCGGGCTCCATGCCGTCACTTAATAATGCAGAGAGGATTTCTTCAATTGGTCATCTTTCTGGTAGTATGAGCAACAGTATTAATAGTACAAATAAGATGCCGTTTGAGCTTCAGCAAAGCAGTGGATCCGCATTTGCTCGACAAGTGCCCATCTCTTCTGCTCCTCCAAATGATCCCCCATCATCTTCATTCACAGGTCGTCAAAGTGGCAGCCCTGTGAAAACAGCTAGTCCACCTGCTCCCCCTCCTGCTACCACTTCCGGTAGTACCCCTCCAACTGTAACAGACGACGGGTTAATATTGACCCCAGTTGTTGCGAGAGTTATGCGGGGACCACAGCAACAGAGGGCGACAATGAACCAGAACCGGATGTCATCTTTACAAGATGACCAGCAAAATACGAGATTGACCGGTGCGAGATCCAACTTGAGAAACTTTTTGAATCAGCATCAAGCGGCGACTTCGTCAGCTTCAGAGAACAGTAAGCAGGAGGGAGAAAGTCAGATGAAATTCTCTACCTCGAATACTTCTTCTTCTCCTTCTTCTCAAGGAAGTTTGTTGAACTTACCTCCACTAACTAAGAGTTTGTCTGGAGATGCTATTTTAAACAATTCACAAAATCTAAGTCCTATTCTTATTAAGCCTGCTTTGCTGCCCACAACACAAACCAGTCCTTCGCATGATAACAATAGTAATGACGCTCCATCTCCTGAGGTAAGACGATCACAGCAGCAACAAAGTAAACCAGTGACGCCACCGCAGCAACAAGCGTCTAGTAGTATTATTAGTGGTAATAGTAGTAGCAATGAGACGCCACCGCAGAATCAACAGCGTCCGGTACTTATCCCGAGACAAAAGAGTCTTTCAGAGTTTCCAAAAGTTGGGGTGCCACCACCGACCGTTAAGATTGAGCCGTTGAGTATTGAAACGGATGTGCTCAGTTTGAGTGGGAAACAGGGAAACAATTCTAATAATTTTAATAACAATCGAACTAACATTCAACAACAGCGTCAACAACCTCAGCAGCAACAGCATCAACAACAACAACAACACCTCCATCAACAAATGCGCCAATCGCAGGCGTCCGTTATTCAACAACAACAGCGCTACCAACAGCAACAACAACAACAGCATCAACAGTCTACCGGAAAAACGACAACTCGAAGTTATCCCGACTCCTTACACCGGACATCCTCCGGAAGTAGTATTTTTAGCCGAGCGAAAAATCTCTTTTTCGGAGGTCAGGACCCCTCCGCGCATCATCTCCCCTCTACAAAACTCCGCCCCAAACTCCCCACCCAGTCATCACTTTCCACCTCCCCACAATCCTCCAAACTACTAACCTTCCCGAAACAATTTGAAGCACAAATGTCACCAGACAGTGCGGACCGGAAGCAGCGGGAACTTGCTACATATTTCAAACAACAATCAGAACTACTCCAACAACAGCAACAACAACATCAACAAAGACGTCAACTCCAAGGCTCCTCTTCCTCAGTGGGAGGTGGAGTTGGTGGGGGCAAAAATGGAGGTAAATTGAGGAAGAGTGCTTCCCATAGCAAAATTATGCATCGGCAAAGGTCTCTTTCCGATGGGGATGAGGACGTGGATGCAATTTTCGAAAGCCTTTTTAAGGCTTCTGGTACGCCCAAGTAAAAATGAACAAAAAATAAAGAGCACAAAAAAAAGAGCGTGGTGATCTGATCTTCTCCGCTGTGATGATTTTTAGTTTGATGCTAAAAAATAGAAAGCCTCTATCGCCTGCTGCACCGCTAAAACAATTAAAAAATATATCAAAAAGCTGTTTAATTTTCTTGCCTATTTGATTAGAAATTTTTAAACAGTTCTGTAGACCGCTTCAAACAGCAATACTTTTTCTTAACCACCGAAGTAAAAATTAACTGCGTTTCAAAATAAAACCAAAGCTACTTGACTACTTCCGCAGCAGCAGTAACAAATTCAACTAGTGCAAAAAAAATGTACTGTAATTTTTTAAGTAGCATCGTAAAAAATATATCAACAAATCTACTACTACCGCTACTTGACTACTTCCGCTCTAAAAAAAACAAAATTGTAGAGATATTTTTTTTTCATGCGAGTCAAGATTTGATTGTTGTCTGTACATAAAAAAGTTGAATGGGAATAGATGAGAGGACAATTTGTGGAAAAAGGGGATTGAAAGAAGAGAAAAAAATATATTTGATGGCAGTGAGTGATATTTAAATATTTTAATTGACAATTTAAATGAATTATTATCAGTGTTGAAACTTTTTTTGGTCTTTTCTTAAATTTTTTTTTTGAATTTCAATCCAACTCCCTTAATTTTTCGTGTGTCGTTGTCGTTATCTCATTTTCAAAATGGCACTTATGGTCTGTGTAAATATTTAAAATGTAAATTATCATTTTGACTTTAATTTTTGATTATTTAAACTCGCAATTTTTATTATTTTGTTATTATATTTTTTATTACATTTTTAGTTGCTCTAACTGTGCTGCTACTTATTTATATAATTTCTTTTTTTCGTTTTTTATTTGGACGCACCACCACCAAAAAATGAAGCGATTGTCGTATTGTCAGTCAGTCTGAAATTTGCTACCATATAATTTT
>JAQIXW010004113.1:0-12077 GCA_034700685.1 Willowsia buskii
AAAGATGACCAAACGTTTTTCGTGTTGATCAGCACCACGAAATGCGGATCAACAGCGTTCACGATCATTAGCTGAGGAGACACAAAATTAAATGCAGAATGATCAGTGATATGGAGAGAAACCAAGTATCCTCCCAGATTCCTATTCCGAAGAGGATTCTAGATTACTAGATTACCAAAAAAATACACTGTATCGCGGATCACCGCTCTGAAATGCGCACGCACTTAAATTCCCAATTTAACAAAAAAACTCTTGAAGAATTTTACTTCTGCAACGAAAATACAAGTGGAATAGTGATACAATTTTAATAGCTGGGATTGTGAATTTTTATTTTTTAAACTATTTTCTACTTTTTTTCAGAATGCTTTTAAGCATCAATATGTCTATTATTTCGAAAAGTCTTTAGCGGTTTGCTGGAATATACACGATAATTTATTTTACTCATGGCGCAAACGAAAGAGGAATCTGCTGTACCACAAATTACAACCACGGAAGGTAAAGATTAACCGGAGTTGAGACTAACCAAGCACCACTTATTTTTTTACAGCCATCATGAGGTGTCTAATGTAAAATCATTCACAATTTTGACATGCAATGAACGAGGAAAATTATCCAGAAGATATCTGAAAGAGTGTCGTGGGTAAAGAAAAGCGATCCGAACCGCCTATTATATTAAAATTGATCCGTGCTCAAAATACAAAAATGGGATGTAGATCTGCAGCACGGTTGTATTTCCTCCATCTCCTAAATGATAACAATAGTTAGCTGATGACTGATATGCTCAACTCCTGTGTCGAATGTTCACCATGATGATATGACGACACAACTTGGGAAGTAGATTTAAAGCGGCAGCGGGCGATGACCGGAGTGGCAGATCCACCTCCAAATCGTAACACGAATAATGTGAGGAGATGGCGATGCTTGATAAGCCTACTGCGAATCAGCTTATCAAAGAAGATCAGGAGATCTCATGCCAGTTATATCGATGATTCAAGTCTACACAGTTGTCTTGGCATATTTCATCCGAAACATTGAAACACTTTCTCCATTTGCTTTCTCTGTTCCTTGGAAATTTACTAAAAAATATTAATTTAAATACTTCTTATATCAAAATTCTAAGTGTGTCATTGCGAGCTTCAACTCCGTTCAATTTTTCTTTGCGGCATATTTTGGTGCTGTGTAAGCGAAGATATTTTAATTTTCTTGGTCATCTTAAAACTTGAGCAAAATAGTAAAGGAGTATGGTGTGACGAATAGCCGACAAAAGAATAAAGAGCGATTAGAGGAAGAAATATCCAGTTAATTCTTTTGATCAGTAAGAATTTTTCATGTGCAATTAACAGTTTTGGAATATAATTGGATCAAGTGGAGAGAATGATTTATGCATTTAAATTTCGTTTAGTTTTTAATTCGAGAATACTCGGGCAATACCAAATGCAGACAAAACGATACGCTGGTTTTAAATACTACACTCTGGATAAAGAGTGAATAATAGAATTTAGCATAAATAAATTATTCGATTGATATTTTCTCATTCTTAATTAGCTGGAGACAGAAATGCCTTTAAACTTTGTAGACTTGCAGAATGCGGTTAAGAATTCAAAAGATTTCATGAGGATTTCTGAGCCATGGAGGGTTTGATTGGAGTAGTTTGGAGGAAAGTCCTCACTTCCGCATGACTCAACAAATAACTATTTATCCATATTTATCCATATCGATACGCGCACACTCACATTTAAACTCCGTGTCTCGGAACTTGGGAGTGCGCCCATTTCTCCGTGAAAAATAGATTCTTAGTTGGCTTATCAATCATAGTCTAGATAACAACACATTAGTTGTGTTATAAGTTGGGGAGAGGGGTGGTGGGGTATCATTTTTCGAGTTCTTGCGCAATTTAGAATTTTGGCTCTTATTGTAAAACTCACCATGAAAACCTAAGCCAAATGATAGGAAGCTTATCGGTCATCATCGGTCCGGTATTTATGTTATATGATGTGGAGACATACCTTTGGAACCTGACATGTCAAGATTCTAGTCTCAAATTGCGAGCCCCTACTTCGTTTAATTTTTATCTTTCCTCTATTTGTTTTCCGACTAGAAAAGTTTTGTGAATTTTGCAAAAAGGATTTGAAAGTGACAGATCAAAATTGTCACTGGTTACTTTAGAAACCTTACAATGTCAAAAATGAGTGTAGCCGGTGGGATTAAGACTAGACAGAGTTGCTAACCTCAGTCTAGTCTATCACAATGAAAAGATAATCATGACCTTATCAACTTGGAGGTGACAAATGGAGGAAAAGGTGATCCTATCCGCTACATAGAATGCTCGAGTTGCTTAGCGCTTGGAGGGCCTACTTCTGGAGGGTACAGTTCCAACCGTGAGGTCCCATGCCTTGGCAGCGAACCAGTTCCGACTAATCTTATCTGTCGTTCCTAAACCGAGTGATAGGAAGCTTATAGGTCATCATTATCACGGAATTCATGTTATCATTTGGAGATTTACATTTAAAACAGACATGCATAAATTCTAGTTTCGAATTGCGAGCCCCAACTCCGTTTAATTTTTATCTGCAATTTTATTTTTACCCACATAGCTAGGATAAGTACTACACGGAAGTAGATGAGAGATTATATTTATGATGTAATTATAATTTCTAGTTCCACCATTTTCATTTGCAGATGGAGATTACAAACTTTTACTCGTGGGACCCTAGCCACTCACAAAGGCTTGGTTGCCGCCTCCATGCTCCTTCCTATATTCTATCCTGAGTGGAAATCAATTTTGGAACTAACCCGCAGGTCGGAATGCCAATCCTCCCTCACATTACATTCTATGGACGGATTTTTTCATTTACTTCTTCTCCTATATTCTCCTCGTCCTCCTGGTCATCTTCAGAAGGGGCATTTCGGATGCAGATTTAGCTTCCTTGATATGTAGAATTATAAAAGGTGCAATATTGAATTCCAATTGTGGATCCCAAACTCCAATTTGTGTTGGATGTATATAATTTATAAAAACGTTACAGAGTGTAAAGTCGCTTTCCTCGTCCCTTATTGCTCATTCTTCTATTCATTCCAAGGAATACGCTATTTTTAACGGAAAGCACTCTAAATCCAATCAATCCATCTTCATTTTACTCTTATCTTGTAAGTACACTTATCCAACATTGATAAGCAGAATGACTGAAAACCTTATCTTAAATTCATAATCATCATCACCACAATAGTTATGTTATCGTTTAGAAACCAACTTTAAAATTTAACAACCACACAGTTGAGAACATGTGTCACGTAGTAGTTTCCAACGCCGCTTAACTTTTATGATAATTAAATTATATTCAGCAATCAGGAGATTGAAGACTGCAGAAGTACGAACGTATTTGAGTGCTAAAAAGTCTATCGGATTCTATTAATTGCATGTATCCTTTAAAACTTCTCAATTCTTATTATCTCTGCATAGGATGCTTTTAGTAATCAAAGGGAAAATTAAATGTTTTAAACAATTTTTGTTGAATAATATGTAAAATTCTGAAAATTAACTATTTTAAAGTGCAACAGGCACATCCAAAATGAGTATTTTTACCTGACAATTAATTAAATGCGGATGGGGTAGTTTTCTTTTCATAAAGTTTGATGATGAACTATTTGTCGCAGAGTTTTAGCTAGAAGAGCGAAGGGAATGCGGTCATGTCTTTTCACTGCTATGAGGTGACACACTACTGGCTTAATTCTGCTTCTCAGGTTGTAACCTAAACGGAAATCGATTTGGAGATCACCTGTAGTTCGGAACGCGTGTCCTCCCTCACATCGCACTTTACGCGAGGACGAGGATTTTCTACTTAGCTTGTCAGTCATCACCTTACTCATCTTATCATTTTTCCTCATGTCAATTTGTCACGATTCTGTTGCACATTTAATTAGTACACTATGCAGGTACTGACACTTTAGGCATTTGACGCTTCAACTCTTTTTATCAGTATTTTTAAGTGCAGTTAGCAATTTTTGTGGGCATAGTGGGAGACTGCATAAATTGATTTATGTAAATTCCGTTAAGCTTTTAAACCAAACGTAGTTTAAATAGCTGAATAGTAGATAATTCGCTTCCAATTTTAAGTTTGTAATCTGCTCAAAGTGGATAGATTGAATAGCAGATAGTCGGTTAGCTGAATAACAAAATGTAACGTTTAAGTACGAAATAAAAGTATTGGGAAATTTGCATAAATAAATAATCTTGGTTTACATTTTCGATTTCTTAATTAGCCGGTGCTAGAGATGGTTCTATAATTTGCAGACTTCCCGGATGCGTTTAACAATTCAAAAGATTTCCATGGGTGACGTGAGAATCCCGTTTTATTTTGTTTTTAGCAAACAATTTTCTCAACAAACCTGGGTGGAGGGTTTGACTAGACTGGAAATTTTTATCATTTGTTGGTGAAGATCAACAAATGAAGATGGCAAATGTTTGTAAGTGAGACCTTATCCATTCATAATAGTTCGGCAACTGCTGCCTTGACTTTACTTTCCATTTTGTTTCCTGAGTGGAAATCAATTTGGAAGTCATTCGCTGTTTGTAACGCCGGTCCTCCATTGCAACACATCACAAACGGGATAATCTACTTAGGTTTTAATGGTGATATGAATTATTTGTCACATGGGTAAAAAGGATTGAAACATAAAGTGATGTGCCGTGACGTAGGCACATCATGAGAGACGCGACAGATCACAAAATGACGAGATATTATGAGAGCAATTAGCACAAGTGCTATGATAGCATAGTGGCAATGCATCCGACATGACTTCGGAGACAGAGAGTTCGATTCCTCTTCGTAGCAAACTTTTGTTAGTTGCTTATATAAATCCGTCATTATAATTAAAAATTGCTGCAGCAGCAGCTTCTCATCTTTCTTTGTTTCGTTTCAATCTACAATACTTGAGAGCCATAGAAAAAGACATAATTCGGAATTTGTGCGAGCTCCGAGCAACACACTTCTCATTTCTCTTCCCAAATTCTAAAAATCCAACTTCTTTCTCAACTGTATATTATTGGTTATCTCAAAGAGATCTAATCTTCCTGCTGAGGATCTACTGCATGTGTTAATAATCAAAGAAGTCCACTTGCTTTACAATTTTTTATTCAATATTCTCGTGTGCTTAACTATCCAAAGTTACCTTTAATAATTGTAAGCTTTTAATGGAAGCGTTTAAGATGTCAAAATTTTTTAAGGGGTAACTTGGGAATCCAATTAAATTTTAATTTGAGCGACAGTCCACCCAACAAATATTTCAATTTGACATTTCGACAGTACGCATGTCACTTTTTTCTCAAAGAGACAGATGCAGGCTGTAGCTTAAAGATGAGGAGACAACTGAAGAAAATCTTTTATTGACAATAAGTTGATTGCTTGATGAACAATCGTGATATCTCCTGTGAATTAAAATTTATTGCTTGATGTAATTCCTGTTCGCTTTACCAAAGCACTTTAGTCAAATTTTAACGTAATATAAACAATGAAGCGTTCATTAATATCGTAAACATTATGATCATAAACAAAGCGCAGTATCATAATTAATTGCTGCTATTAATTAATATCATTATGATAAGACATCTCAACTCCGTTTAGTTTTTATTTTGCAGATTTTTACAATTTTCTTCAAACAGATCGGTCTTGACCATGTGAATTAGTGAAGATCCTGAAATTCGAATAGTTTACGGTGGGATGCATTTAATTGGGACTTTTGGGATGAAATTAGATTGATAATTATTTCCGCAGAGATGTCTCCATCCCTCAAGTCATATCTTCATATTTCTCGTCTCCTTCCTAGCTTGTGTAGGTGGGTTGGGGCAGGTGTCCTATGAATTATGTTTTTATTGCTTTGTAGACTAATTATCATAAGTCATCTTCATCACAACATTTATTTTATCATTTCGCGACCTACATTAAAAACAAGAATTTAAATATTCTGGTGTCGCATCGCATAGAGGCCAACTCCGTTTTCTTTTTGATTTCTGGACTAAAAAAGTCTGATTTGAGAGTTTCTGAAAATTTAAGAATGGAGGATACCGCAGATAATTTTACGCTGCGAACTCGTCCAAAATTATACCTCTAATGACGAAAAATTGGGTTGAAGAACAATGGTCAAATGGTTCGCCCCGACTCCATATATGTTTTGTTCCCGATTTTTGTATCCTTGTTAGTATTAGGTCAAATATAAGCTTGACTAGATAAACCACTACTGACAACTTTGCTTATTCTAAATAATTCCCTATGCATGAAATGCATTTTACAGCGATTATAATAATTATCCCTCACATCGTAGTCTAGGCGTGGACTTGCTCCTTCATTTTTAATGGTGAGATGAACTGTTTGCACCAGAGGTTAAATTTTGTGCCACCAGGTGGTTAGTGTCAACTCCGTTTAAATTTTATTCTCGTAATTTGCTTATCCCAACTACTCGAGGTAGATTCTCTCTATAGTGTCCTGATAACCCTCGGTTACGACTGAAGTAATAATTGTTGAGTAATTCTGTTTCAAAACTTGAAACATAATCTCCTCCCCCGCTTCATATTTAGCAGGTGCTTGTCGGGTGCGGATTTATGTTCCTTGATAAGAAGGAGTTTGTTCTGTGTGCGCTACTGACAAGCTATAAAACCTCACTCGTCAAGAAGATTCATTAAATTTTATTAAAAAATCTAATTTTTTCGCAAAATTTTCAGCTTTCCAGTAGTTTCAATCGCCCCAGTGAACCTGGGATTTTGTCCATTTTTTTGGGATCAGGAATCCCGTGATCCGGAAGAATTTCCATGTCCGCTCTTCAAATTTGTTTTGGCCACTGTCCTTAGATAAAATCTGTTAGGTATGTCTTCCTCTTCCTAACATTTTTGTTTTCAGGAAAATTGCAACTCTAAATCTACGTAACGCAAATAATAAAATGTACCACTATGAAAGGAAACTATAAAATTTTGTGGAGATAAATTTCCAATTTCAAACGCATCCAAGTGCATGAAATGAATATTATTAAGGCATTACGCTTTTCAAGCCACGCCACTGGCACATGTGAACTTGGTATAATTCCCTAAAAGAACCAACATTTTTCTGGAATTTAGAATTTTAAACGAATTCTAAATCTTATGGGTTATTGAGACATCGAATATTGGACACCTTTCTCCTTCATCCCATTCAAATAGAAATTTTTTTCCGATGATAATGATCATAAAATATTAGTTCGAAGTTCAAAGCCTTAAAACAGTCCATGTTTAAATTTGATCAACGCTTTTAGGGTGCACGATACAAAGCCACTTTCATGGTCGTGCGGAATATGTAAGTAATTATCAACTTAATTTTTATTATCAAATATTTTCCTTTCGTTTGGAATTAACACTTTTTAAAGAAAAGAGTGGGACAGTGTAAAAAATGATTTATGTAAATTCTGTTTGGTTTTTAATCCGTTTATACCTAGGTGACAGGCTAGCATATAGTAGGTTTGTAGGGTAGTTGGCGCAAGGAATTAAATTATTTTAGTACGAATTAGATGCATATAGAATCTTGCACAAATGTATAATATTGAACAATACATATTATTATTTTTGAGTTTTTAATTAGCAGGAGATAGTAATGCCTTTAATATTTGAATATTTGTAGATTTGAAGGATGCGTTTGAGATTTCAAAAGAAATGCAAGGGTGACAAGAGAATCTTGGTTTATTCTAATTTTAGCAACAGTCCACTCAACCATATTAAACATCTATTTTCCCAATTTTTCCTTTTTTCTACAAAAATATTTTGCATATGTTTCCCCCTCAAAAGCTATCCACATTTTAATTTTCATTCCACGCGTTTTCCCCTCTGCCTAACAAACTAAGTAAGTTTCTAGGAAACCTTGGAATTAATGATCCAATAGAAAGAATCAGCTTTCCAGTTTTGTCTATGGGTCATTATTCTCTCCTTTTTCCTTACAACGTTCCGAAAACGAGGATTTTCTATTTTCTTTTCAATCGTGAGATAAGCTATTTGCCATAGGGGTTGAGGTTGAGCTTATCATATATCATCACCAATCATATAGCATTTGGGGTGGTGACGTATCATGTTTCGAATGCATCCGCTGTTCACAGTTCCGTTCCTCTCGACGACATTTCTCTTTTGGTTTTACCTTGCAGTCACAATGAACCTCGTCACAGGAAAAATATGTTAATGGTTTTTGGAAACCACAAGTCAAAAAATTAGTACCATCTGGTCAGCCTCAGCTCCACTGATGTTTTGTTCTCAGCGTTTGTATTTAGTTGCAACCAAGATGACAAATTGTCTTGACCATACACACCTGAACATTTATATAATATTGAACTCAAGAAATTACAGAGTACTCGTTTACCAGTAAACCTTAACAGATTTTTCAAAACAAAAAACCTCACTAAACAAGAGCCATTCCCACTGGGAAAGTTTTTGGAGAGTCATGGCTTCTGCTCCTTATTCTCTACTTTTCTATCATTTAAAAAGTTTGTAGAGTCAGGACTTGTGGTGGTCCAAAAGACAAAAGACTTTGTGGACTTGGGGACAGGAACGCAAGTTTGAGCCAGCCTGCTAGTCATGTCTTGGGGTGATTCTAGTACGCAGTATGCAAAGCCACTTTCGGGGTCATGTGGGTTGGTTAATTGAATATTCAGTTAATTCCTTCATCAGTATTTTTGATGTACAGTTAACGGTTTCTGAATGCGTAATGGGAGAGTGTAGAAAACGACTTATGTGCATCTTGTTTAGTTTTTAATCCGCTTATAGCTGGTTTCAGTGGCAGTAGGCTATAGAATTCTTGGAGAAGAAAATGCTATATTTCAGTACGAAAAAAATACATATTCACGTCTTTCTTCCACTCAAAAGCCACTCACATTTGAAATCCTTTTCCACAAGTTTCTTCAGCCAATGTGACGAAAACCTTTAAAAGGAATGGTGATTTGAAAGAGAAAGCTTATTGACAGGAAAACAATGGAGTCTTTTGTGGGTCCGGCAGCCGTGGAATCCGAATTTGAACTATAGAGGGTATAATTGGATTGATTTGGAGGGAAATCCCTGCTTTGCAATGACTGAAAACGACTGAAAACAATGAAATGTTTAGTTTTAAAGATGAGATGAAGTGTTTAAAACAGGCGTTGAGTTTATCAATGCCCACTGCCTTAAGTAATCTATGACAATGAATTACTACATATAAAATGGTAACGATTTTGATCCAAACGATGACAGGTATCATATAATAGTTGAGGAGGCAGCAAGCAGCTTATAGCATAACTTACAAGTAGTATTATCTTACCTTGATAAGCAGAATGACTGAAAGCTTTATCCGGAGGTGATCATCATCATCACTGTAATCATTTTACCGTCTAGAGATTTAACAACCTCATGGAAAATAAATATTGTCACATTGTGGACCACAACTCCGTTTACCTTTAATAAAGTTTATTCAGTGCTGCTGCTACTTCAGGTTGCGATTCTCTACATGAACTTATTTTATGAATCTGTACTCATGGATTTAAAAATAAATAGAGAGAGAGAGATCTCACTTAAGTTACAACCAAAGGTGGGGGCAACCCCCAGCAGATTCTTGTGCAACCCCCAGCACACAATTTGAAATGTTTTAAAATGATCAAACGAGCTTTCCTTCGATACATGCACACAAGATAACTCGTTTATGCAGTATTTAGGCAAAAAATCAATCTCAAGAAATCCGACATGACTACAAAATTAAGAAATTCATGTTCGTGAAATACTAAAGTGGCCATAACTCCCAAACGAATGGGAGCATAATTTAACTTCGAACAGAATTAGAATCCGTATCCGTGTAAAGCGAGCAAATCTGATTTCGATAAAGTTTGCGAATTTTTTAAAAATATTTTAGTCATCTCAAGTCCTCATCTAGTATGTTCATAAGTGAGAAAAAATTAGGCATGTACAAATCCATACGACAATGGAATGTATCTTCCACCACTTCTTTGCAAAAATTAGACCAATTTTTTTAGAATTTGTAATATTTCATTAATTCTCAAAAGCTTTGTGGGTATACTGAGACCCTCCGAAAAGTGTTTGGCATAATATATGAAATTTCAGTAATATTTGAATGTTCTGAACTCTCTTTTTTGCTATTACCGCACACAAAGAAGTCGAAGTTAAAAAATGTGCAGCTTGTTACAACTCACAAGCAAAAAAATTAACAGGAGTCAAATAATTTTTTCATTCATTTTTTGTTATATCGGTTTGTTTAAATTGCAAGTTTTCTTGAAATTCAATGTCTTGACGAACACAAATTACAGCCAGGAAGTAAGCAGAGTCTAACACATAACCATTAAATCTGGTTTCTTCTCCGCGTCCCCAACACCCAGCTCTTATCTATTACTTAAACTATTACTATTATTATAACTATTTATTCGTTTTTACGCAGGATCGCTTTTTAAAAAAACGGAGTTGCTTTATAAAATAATTTTCTTGAATAAAACGTTGCAAAATGCCCGAATCTGTACAATAATCACAAAAACGATTTCGCCGATCAACTTTGAAACAATTAGTGAAATGCCATAATCATAATATTTTCCTTGTACAAATATGCTCCATGTTTCTTGTGTGCAGAAATCAAAGCCTTGTAGGCATGTCTCTTATTTAATTAAATATATAGTCTCAATTTGCAGGCAATTTTCCTTCGCAAAATTTTTTGCATTAGAATTAGGGTTTTTTAGGACACATTAGAATTGAGAGCAGAAAACGATTTACGTAAACCCCATTTAATTTTTAATTCTCATAAAATTGAATTCTGATGTGCCGCAGATTCCTATAACATTTGCAAGATATGTGGACACGTTTAAGATTTCAAAAGATATCCAGGGGTGACATGAGAACCCCGTATTATTCTAACTTAACCAAAAGTCCATAAATAAAAATTCTCTGTTCCCATGGCTTTCTCCAATTTAAAAGAAATAGGACACATCTCTTTCCTCATCTCAAGAAAAGCCTCTCGCGTTTTTTTTAAATTTCCTGTCTACAAGTTTCTCTCTCCTTGGCCTGGCCAAACAAACCAGGTTTTTAAAAACTCCAAAATGATGATACCAAAGGAAGAGCCAGTTTGCAGCCATGTCCCGGGGTCATTATTCTCACCATTTTCCTAGGTCCAGCAGCCGAGGGGTTTCTGAAGTATGGAATTTATAATTAGATGGGAAGCAGATTTGCGGTGGGCTTATCAATTACAGTCTTCACCACACATTACTCGTGTTACCATTTGGAGATGAGGATGGCGTTTGTAGATGTGAGACTCCGATCATTGCTGCCATAATTCTGTTCTTGCATATTTTTTTCAGAACGGGAGTCGATTTGGAGTTAACATGCGGTTCGAAGCGCCAATCCTTCTAGACATTGCACCTCAAGCAAGACGTTTCTACTTTATTTGTAATGATGGTATGGAGTATTTGTACCTCCTGAAGTAACTCCTGTTATCATTTTGGAAGTGGAGGGAACACAGTAATGCTGTAGTTCTGCATCCCATTTTTCTATTTCGAACTCGGACCAATTTTTTAACTCAAATGCGGTTCGGAGAGCCCGTTCCTACCATCACAAGAAAGTTTTGGTTAACTTCTTATATTCACTCTCGTGACAGGTCTACAGTTTGTTTTAAAAACCTCACATGTCAATAATGAGTGCCGCCTTGCTAGTCTCAACTCCGATTACTTTTTCTTCTGAGTTTTGTCCATTATGTTAAAATAAAGATTCCAGATCTTCTCTCTTTTCAAGCGCAAAATCTACACAGTCAATAATTACTAATTGACAAATACATACACAGAGAAAATTATCTATAAAAATTCTGTGCAGAATTAAAAATAAAAATTCGAAATAATATTCGATTAATTCATTACTGTAGAAACAGATTATTAATTAGGATTTTGTGGATTTATTTGGGCGTTTGGGATGTCACGAGATTCACAACTGTTTCTGGAGATGCAGATGGGTGATTTCATCACGGTATTCATGTTATGATTTCAAGATATACTTCAAAACCTCATTTCAAAACGCAATAAAACATTATAGGCCTCAACTCCGTTTAATTTTCATT
>JAQIXW010004114.1:0-12076 GCA_034700685.1 Willowsia buskii
GATTATAAATCTCTGTCTGGAAGAATCCCAAATTTACGATTTATAAATTCTAGAATATCAATTTTAAATTAGAATTTAAGCGATTCAGTGAGAACTTGGTTGTTGTGTGATGATTTCGTACACTGCCCCTTTTGAAAGCTATTATCATTTGATGATGGTGATAAACTGTATCCATTAATTCCACACATTTATTAGCTATGTTTAATCTGAAGAAAGAAAGGTGAACAATCTGTTCTGGTATTAATTGCATGTCCGAAGATAAAACACTTTTGGTCGTGGAAGCAACCGCGATTGTGCACCAAATGAGCTAAAGAGCTTTGTTTCCGAAGTTGGCGTCAACAAGGATGATACACTGATGAGTAGCGACAAGCTGGAAATCACAGCTTATAATAGTGGTAACGAAGGGGTAACCGATGATAAGCAATTGTCCATATCCGCTTCCCCATCTAATGAAAAGCGTAACGGATCTCTTCAGAATAGCTTTGCTTTTGCTCTATCTTCACACAGCCACAAAGATAGAAATTACTTGGATTTTTGCTGGCAATTATTCTCCATAAGCCTGAAACAATAGTGGATGTGGGAGATAACGAGAAGGAAATTGAGTTTTGGACAGATGTGCTGCAGAAAAAGAGAATAAAGGGAGGGATCTAGATGACATAAAGGTTCATCTGGGCGAGATTCACAACTTTGATATAGAATCAAGGGGATTATGATGCGATATTTTATTCCTTCATGACATTTCGTGTGAATCCTCCTCTCAATATAGGTTATATTACAATCTGTATTTTAAATGTCACTATTTGTTTGGCGTAATTAATAAAAGCTTTTCCTATTTTTTGCTGTTTGTTGTACAAAATTAAATATAGCGCTTGCTACATATTCAAATTTGCTCGACCAAATAATGGCCAAGAAGAAGAATTCAAAGAAGTCTAAAGTTGACCATCTGTGTAGTTTTTTTTATCTACTCTGCACTTCATGCTCACAACACAATCTCTGTGTGTTGGGTGTGTTAACGAGTGATAATAATCATTGAAGCATTGCCAATTACCAGGCCACACTTACACAATAAAATTGAATAAAAGTGAATCATTTGGTTTTGTATTAGCTATTCTGAATTACGAAAATTGGGAAAAAGATAAACAAAAATGTGAATGGATTAACCCGAACAAAAACACGAAAAAAATGCTAAGCATATAATTTGCCTGAGGCCTTGAATTTAATTTTTGTGGGAGCTATGTATATGGCATGTAATTTTTCCCGAAGATGGGATCGATATTTATATGGACGGATGGTTTTCAGGAATGTCAGAAAAAGGGAATTAAAACGAGCAGCTACAAAATATACTGTCGCCTTTGTTGCCAGTTCTTGTCATATTTTCTTTCGCTTTTATATCGTAAATTTTACGTATCAGATGACACAATCCTTCTTACTTTTATAAAATATTATTGTCATTGAGTCGCAGCTTACCCCCTTCTACTTTCGCGTTTTTCAAACCCCGCCTCGTGGTGTTGGTCCTTGCATCAGAGAAGACAGCGAGGAAAAGGAACAAGTTGGGACTTGCAGTGTGAGCAGAGAAGAAAACAAGACCAGCAGCAGCACCACCACTTTACTTTACATTCATTATTCACTTTGTATTGTGTGTGTAACTTTCACTGCCGTCAGCAGATGAAAATTGTTGTAATTATTATCAGTGCTCATTTAATCAATCGAAACTTAACTTAGTTGTCTTTGTTTGATTGTTTAATAAATAAGACTAAAATTAACTATTCTGAAGGTTCTGTCGTGAATTTTAGAAATAGTTTTTATTATATTCCTAATAGCAGTCAGCTAGTTAGGAAAAAGCCTGTCGTGGCCAATCACACAAATAGTTTCAGTCTAATAGTATTTTGAGCATTTTTCGAACCAAAACCTAATCGCAGTCAGCGACAATTATTGTTAGTAATATACTTTATGTAACTTAAGTGGCACAAGTTTGCATATGAAATAAAACTGTAAAAACATAATTTGTAATTATGCAAGTATCAATTTAAATTCAGGTCTAAATAGTTTTAAAGAGATCTTCTGCATTCGTAGATGACACGGTGTCCGATAATTTGTATCAAATTTCTCATCATTTTAATATTATAACATACAAATTAGAAAAGTACGGAAAGAAATTCTTTCGAATCACCCGCATGACACAATGGTACAAATTAAATTTTGGGAATATTCATAACAGCATTTAGATATCATTTGAACTTTAATTAATTAAAATGCAAAGAAGCCAGGAAATTTCATAGATCGAAATACTTCCACAACCATTCGGAGAAAATATGCTAAGGAAATGGTGCAAGTATATTTTAGAAAGTTGTTGGATATTTTGAATTTCTTAAGGTGCCGCCATTCCCCAGATCTTCATTCGAGAATATGCTGAGGGAACTTCAAAGATCGAAAATATTTGGAGTTTTGCACACTTCATACTTCTTCCAATCGTTAAGGTAAACCCAGAGACAAATATGGACAAGGTGCAGTTAGATGGAAGTGGTGGTGACGATTCGGCAGTAATGTTTCAAAAAATGGGGAAGAATAATAGGGACGAAAATGATTTGAAACTTTTACAGAAGAGATTCAGTGAGATGATGTTGGAATTGAGGAAATTAAAAATTAAATGAGGAAATTGTGATATACAGGCTGATTATTACAATAAATCGCAACTTGTAATCAATCTTGAAACTATTTGTGTTAAAATTAAGTTGATTTTTGGTTACTATATTTACCAAGTTTTATTTGTACAGCTTCATTCTAAAGATTTTCATATTTTATAGTTTGCTGATAATCCTTATATTTCTTTCTTTAATGCAATTATTGTCTCAGAAGGTTAGATTTCGTGTCTAGATGATTGCCTACATTAAGGAAAAAAATTAAGCATGCTAATTACAGTAAATGTAATTAGACATTAGTACAGTAGGAATGGGCGCATTTTTTTATTTAATCGAAATTCTAACTACGAATTAGATAGAAATATATAATAAAATTTCCATTTTACGTGTGTTCTTGATTCAAATACTTTCAACACGCTGAGTGAATTGTGATGGTTGTTGACTTTTTTTAACGGCATCCATCAACATTTGCACTAATGGGTGATTTTGAAATGAAGAGATAGCTCCTTCGCTCTCCTTCAACCTGTTGGTTGGTAATGGACGAAAAAAATTGAAGCAGATTATGAATCCGACAACATTGAGTTGTATCAGTTTTTTTTAATTCATTAAGTTTCTGAAATCTGCATGTTGCATAAAAACTGTGTCCTTTTAGTATTTGTAACGTAAAGCCTTGCTCGCACAATCACAGACAGATGAGATTTCAAATTAATGAGAACATTTTAACTGCGATTTGTTGCTTCTTAATCTTATCTGAAACCTACGATTAGTGATGCAATGCATGTTGCATTGCATCAAATGGAATGAATGAAAAGAAAGTGGAGGTTTTGATGAGAGAAAAACCAGACAAATTTTCTGGAGAACCTATTCAAGGTTATATGACTTCTTGCTGGTTCTGGATCATAAAATCTTGATAAAATTGCTAGTTAGTTAGAATTAAGTTTAATAACTACATTTCATTTACTTGACTAAATTGGGGAACCTATTTTATAATATAATAGATTTAGTGGTCTTGTTATTGAGGTGCAGCAGATAAAAAACGCAAGAGACGGCCTGAAATATTAAGTAATCCAAAGTGTATACTATTTCAATTAAACTGTATTAACTAGACTTCTTCAGTTAGATTCGTTCTGTTTATTAAATAGCGTAAGGAATTTCCGGCGAGTATAAGTAGTAGCTTATTTCTTAAATACTTCACATCTTTAACGTAGATTTCCTATTATTTCTGCATTTGTTTTTGTATTTTTTTAGATTTATTGTAAGATTTTAATGTATTTTTCACCGGAAGGAAAAACTGTATAAATTTTACACTGCAATATTGAATTGGGAATTTCACATTATTATTATCCTTGATAACCATGCCACCATATGTTGTCGTGCAGTTGGAAAATTGATTATTCGGATTAAAAGTATTTGTCTGTAGAACTGTAATTATCCGTGAACATTATTTCATGAATTTGTGAACCACAAATCTAGTACATTCATTAAATTTGTAATTTTACGTACCAACAAGGCGTCCATGAAACTACAACATTTCCATCTCCACATATGAGTTGACCATGTTTACTCCATGTACAAAAAATACAAATACGTCACAACTTAACATTTTAGTGTCTACCCTAAGCCATAAAAACAAATGACACGTGAAATGAAAAGTGAAGTCCAGATCATAAAACGCATATTGCTCGAGATATATCTTGACAATAGGAAAAAATACTATCGTTTGTCAAGCATAAGAAAAGAATGAATAATCTTTGCAGCATTTATGTACGCTACCATATTCCACGACTGATTGTATAGATGTTGATGCTTTAACCCCACAACAAAGCTCTTTGATATGAGTATCTTAGTCTGAAGAAAAGATTTCTGCCGTTTCGCTGCCTTAAGGCCAATAAGCCATTGCAACATTTGAAACATCTAGCCGACTTTCATAAAGTTTGTAATTTATAAAGCACTGCACTGTTAGGTTAAGCACGTCAAAGTACCCAAGTGCAATTTCAACCTTTAACCATTTAATTTAAGGTTTGAACTTCAGTTTTTACGCCCTCTGGTGGTTGTGGAACGAACTTTGACTTGAGTCCTACAATCACTACTACTTCCTGTCCAGGTATCTAAGTTACGGAATACCTGAATGACCATCTAGAACACTTCTTACGTCATCCATCCAAGACTAAAATAAAAACATTGCTCACCCATGCAAACAATTTCAAAGTTTTCAAAAAAGTTTCCTAATAGTACACTAACCTAAACCTACAATGCAAGTACACAAACCCAGATTGCAATGGAGACTGACATAATGAGTGACATCGTCTACTTCCTGTACTCTAGCACTGACACTGCATTCAGGAAAAAAACATTTGGAAAAGATGTTGAAAATTTACCCTAAGAAATTTGTGGAAATTTGTGATGCTCTTCAGCTCAAGCCATTTCCAGGATTCTCAGTGGAAAATTTTAAGAGAAAATTTGGTCGCTCAAAAATGCTCGGCTTTCTATTTTCTTGCATTCTCCTTCTGGTGATTTTGCAAAAGCCGGAAACCACAGTGAACCTGGACACTGATAAGGTCGGAGAGATTGGAAATAGCAACAATGATCCTAATGAAGTGGCTGAATTTTTTTCGATTATGGGAAGGGGTGAAGATTAACAGAACATGCTTAGAAATCGTTTTATGGAGCTCTTTGTCGAATTGCATGAAGCAGGTATTTTATGATTAGCCGAGAATATAAGGAAAGATTGTTACGTTAGTAGAATTGAAATATCGATTTGGTAATGTATTTCAAAAAATGTAATTGGACATAATTGCAGCCAGAATTTGGACATTTTATTTCAAACACAAAATGCGAATTTAGTGTAAAAGCACAATAAATTGTCACCCGATCGTGTTCATTGTGTGCTTTATTCAAGTACTTTCGACAATGTTAATTGGATTGTGATGATGGTTGTTAAATAATTTTTACGCCACTTATGACTATTTGCATATTTGAGTGTTATAATAATATGTAGGTTGTAGTTGGATAGCATTGCTGTTCAATACTTGGGTGTAGTGAAATTAAAAATTTAAAACCTAAATCGGTATAATACTTAATAATTGCGTACTTTTTAATATGTGCAACTTCAAACCATATAGGCACAAGCATGGCCAGAATGTATTCCTAGCGGATAAGAATAAACGCTGTTTTCATTTGCTGCTTCTTAATCTTATCTGCTGGAGAAAATTTTATGTCACCTTTGATCTCCCTGGAGATATCTGAGGTGGATCAAGATGAGCCTTTATTTTTGCTCATTAAAATCTTTCCGAAACACCCAACAGCTCCGCAAGCTCTTGGAAGAGAGCAACACTCACTTGAAGGACTACCAAATTTTACAAAGTCTGGCTTCCAGAGTTGATTGAACTCCAGAAGTCCATAATCAAACCCGACAAAATTGTGGTGCCAGCAATGCAAGAAGTGGTAGCAGGTGCAACCGTCGATTATTACTCAACTGACGCCTCCAACTGGTCAGAACTGGACACTAACTTGAGTATTCAATTAATAATGATCGATGTCCGGAAAACTTATGGCGTCCAAATGGCAAACAAGCTAAAAAACTTAGGATACCACCACGTAAAAATTGTTTTGGAAGTCTTCTCAAAATATCACGCTCTCGGACATGCATATAGAATCCATCGCAAGTTTACCAGCATTTTGAGCAAATTTCCATTTATGCATGATCACTTCTGCTGTCAACCAAAGCAACTGCATTTAATGGTATCGACAATAAAGGTGAGCATGTAATTGGTTTTGGACACGTGAAAAGATTTTCTGAAGAAAAACCCAGAAATAAGGGAGAGCCTTTGAAATTTTTGAGGATCCTGAGGTGATTGCGGTATATCTTGCGGTGTTTACGGATCCAAAGGGAATGGACGAAAAAAAGTGCAGAATTTGAAAGAGGAAAACCTAAAAGGTTTTCTGTAGAGACCATTCAAGGTAAATTAAGCTTTTATTTGTTTTGTAATTTTATTTGAATTTCATAAAAACTTATATTTTTATAAAATTTATAATATTTTACTTTCGGTTTTAAAGATCAATCGTTAGTGGTGTTATGTTATTTTATGATAGGTAGTTCTATATTTAGGTTCTTCCTTGAACCTTTTCTTTCTCCAATTTTGTGAAAGCCTGCTCCCTTTTCCTTTTCTATTTATGTTCTGAAGTTAGGGACAATCACAACTTGCATCGTATAATGCACATAAACTTGTAATGGAAATGCATGTGAATGAAATTAGTATAAAATACGAAGCAAACAGTCCATTCCTCAGTCAGTCTTCGGACTGTCTCATGAAGGGAACGACTTCCAGCTCCATGCTCTCGTGTCCAGAAAAAAGGGTCCATTGGTCCCAGAATTGGACATTGTCCACTGCACATTGATACTCTGCTGTAGAATTAAATATACTTTTGTTATATATCTGCATCTGAAGTCAGATTACGGCGAACTATGTGGACGATTCAAACACTGCTAAAGCTGGTAGATCATAAAATATTCAACGAAAACGCGTAGGGGCTACGTAATTTCCTAATAATCTGAGTGAAGTTTTTTACATTGAGTTGTGCAAGTCAGTTTGACAACTGTTACCTATTCGACTTCGCTTAAAATATATTAAAAAATTTCCCTCCAAATTTCTATTATTCCCCAAATAAAGTGCATTTTTCCACTCCTCAATTTCTTTTCTGAAACCGTCATCTCCTTTCCACAATCTCTTTTTCAATTAATGCCCTCGTTGTGATTGGATGACAGCCATTGACCTTGCGTGTCTCCTACTTGTTTATTTCCATAAATACTTGATCCAGAGAGATGATTTCATTAGTTATTGAAATTCATTGGAGTCCAGGAAATAAATGGTGGGATGTCAAGAACCAAAATTATACACGAATCTTGAGCAATGTTTGGAAAAAATATGCTCTAGAGAACTCGTGTTGCACAATTCAACAGTATTTGCTTTAATATAAAATATATTAAATTTGAAGAGCTACAAATTGCTTTTTACGTTTTTTTCAGACGTATGTGTACTATTTAAGTTCCGTTCAGTTTGCATTTAAACAATATGCCGTAATATTATGATAAGATTCAATAGATATGAGTGGAAAAAGTTAATCTCATAATCACATTGTTTTACCCACAAATGTTACCTGCAAATCATCATAAACACTGGAACCCAATCTAAGCACTAAAACAGAAAATATGCAAGTTCAATGCTGTATTCCAAATATTACAAAATAACCCATTTATGGGTATGCGTTCTGGTAATTACTTATTTTTCATCATAAACAAACAAAACTGCTTAATAAAAGTACAAGCGATCACCATTTACTTTTTTCGAACATACTGACGCACTTCTGAACCTTTCTCAAATTCTTCAGAGAATGCTTTCTTCATGCAATTCCTCCTTAAGTTTTATGAATCTCTCACTCCACAACTATTTTGGAACATGTGACAAGGGTATTTGCATGATGATATTCCAAGCTTTTCCGTTTATTATGCCATTTGAAAGCCACAAGTTTTCTAGACCATTAGTTCAACGTTGATCAATATGGAATCTTGTACTTGTATTACTTTAGTTACGTTAAGCTTATATGTAAGGGTGATGGACAATTGTACCTACGTAGGTTTGTATTTTCTGGTTCACTGAAATTTGTGTTAAGTAGATGCTTATTATGTTTACTTGTCATGAGTATTCTGTAATTGGGGGCTTTTTAATCCTGATTTTCTCTGATTTTTTAAATCGTGATAAGAAAATGTGATTCAATGCCTTTGATAAAATTTGCCAAAATTTGATAAATCTCGAATGTCGTGAACCTGGTATTGTCTCTGACGGAGATTTTAAGATTTGCATCCTCTTCAAGTTTTTAGTGGGAATTTGGAATTCCCAAGATATGGGAATTTTTTGAAAAGCAATTTTAGAAATTTTTCCAGTTTCAGTAAAGATGATGGTTTTCAAAATGATAGTATAGATATCTCCAGAATTTGTGCGTACAGCAGTTTGAAAGTGAGAATCTTCTTTCTCTGATATTACTAGAGAAACTAAAGAGCTTCGTCACATTTTCCCATTGGATAAGGGAGTGCACGAGAAAATGACTAATTTTTTATCAATTCCCTCTAATGTTGGGTCAGAGATTTCCAGTTTGATACTGTTTTACAGCTTATCATTTTTTCGTTTCCCAAAACATCCCAGTTCATATATCTGGTCCAATAGCAATACTTACCGACACAGTAAGCCCAAGAAGAATTGACCTCAAATATTACATAGCGATTGGCGTCGGCATTATGAGTGATATACATATTTGCAGTTGAAAAATAAAGAGATAGGTATCCCAATCACCTTTTCCTCTGGTAATATCGTATTTTATAAGTAAACAGCACGTGCGTTTAAAATCCAGCATTTAAAGTGACAATGCTTATGCCGATACATACAGAATCATCCATATATGTGCAATTCCTCTTTAAAATATTTGGACTTGAATTTTTAAATTACAATTAAATATTTTAAGGACCACAAATTACGTTTTCTGCATTGTTTTCATACAAATGTACATATGCACAACATTAGTAACGTTTGGTTTATTTACGACCGTCCCGCGTTTATGTTATGAAAAGGTAACGCCAATTCATTGTAGGATAGTATGAACTCTTTATATTTTATGATCTAAGCAAACTTATTTCAAATCTTCCATTTGAAAATTCCCTTTAGGTACAATTAAGAAGTACGGATTTTCACATGCCATAGAAAGCTTTTCTCGAGCATCTCAAAAATCTTTCATTTTAGTTTCGAGATTGTTTGGGTAAATGAGCACAAGTCAATTGTTGTGATATGACAGACTCAAGAAAATTGGAAGAATGGCAAAGTCCCTAAAGTTTCGGAAGGTTGTAGTTTAATTACGCTGAAGGAAAACTTATGACGAAGATGACAAGGAAGAGCATTAGTTTTTATGGGAATCCTTTGTGTAATTTTGCACTTGAACTAAACTGTTCTTACTGCTATCGTCGTATGGTGTTTGCTGCAGCTGGGTTAGTGTCGACAAAAGTTTTAGGACGTAGTGTCCCATTTTTATGTGAATTTTCCCCTGAGATCATTTCTTTCCTTTTTAGATGTTTCTTAAGCGTTAGTTGACTTGAAGTAAATAAAAAAAGTTTACTACCCTTAACATGCGAATAAAAATATGTAGAATTAAAGGTCTATTTTTATACATACGTTAAAGGCTTGAGTAAGCTTAGATGTGCTTAGATTGCCGGAGTTCTTCAGAACACGGTAGGACCAAGATGATTTAAATATTTATGCCACCTGGAAATGGGTCAAGATGGTGTCTTTTAATCGTTCCTTGGAGGAAGAACTTGGTCCAGGAAAATTAATGTTGGTTTAGCGTTCTATATTGGGAAAAACTTGTTCTTTGAGAGATTCCTCATGTGTTGGTTGGGAACTTATGTAACCTTTTTTATCAGAGTTTGTGTTGTACAGGTACTTTAGATTCAGGTATCTCAAAAACAGTCACATCCTTTCAACCCTGACGCTGTCTCTTGGAGGTTGATCTTCTTGGTGCTATAACTGCTTTGGTTATTGTAATCTCTGCTGCTCTTGTTTTCGAAATTTCTTGTTATTTACAACTAAAACTTAGCAGTTGGCTTTGTTTTCGAATCTTATGCCAACTGGAAACAAAACTGAATTCGACGGAAAATTTTGTTGGTGTTGGGCTACGCATCATTAAAATTATTTACAACTGAATTTTAAACATCGATTTGCTACGTGCAACTTAATTTTTACAAGAATTTCATTCGAAAATTGCTTTACTTAAGTTGTGTTTAGTATATTCTCCTGATTTGTGGATTTATTAACATCTCAAGATAAATCTTGCATTGCTGAGGAATAGGATGTAGTTAAAATAGCAAATTGATGGAAAGAAGTCTTGGGGAATCATCGTAGCTGGTGTTTTATTTCCGTTTTGAATAAAGTTGTCTTGAAAATTGCGATCCCGTCTTCAGTTATGCGTGCATATTATTGATACAAAACGGGCCTTTGAAGTTATTTGGATTGATTAGGAACGTTGCGCAATCATATTTTACTACAGGAAATACAATTACCGAATACGAGTATCATTATGGCCGTTGTGTAGTAAAAGCTTTATCGTGCAACTCCTTTTACACCACCTTTATACGCTTTAATTATATATAATTCCACGGATTGAATAAAATAACGGGCGCAAACAATGAGCCATGTATTTTCGATCTATGGAATTCCATATTGATATTTCCCAAAAACATTCCAATTCATATGATGAATCCAATCGTAATGTTTACCGACATTGTAAGCCCTGATGATGATTACTCATTCGAATTTGCATTTCAAATATTCATGACTGAAATAAGAAGTAACATACTAGTCAACAGAAGATTAGCAGTTGTTTCTCAAAAAGATGACTTGGATCTAATAATTGTGAATAAATAACTAATAGTAAGTACATTTTTAAATCTTCACTGCAAGTCATTTTTTGTTTAAAATTCTATTCACTTGAATTTCTGAATACTTATTTAGGATGAGAGGATTTTCATTTGAGAAAAGTCCAAATATATTTCGCATTTTTATTCTGCGAAGGTTTTAATGTAACATTTACGTACCTTTAATTATATTTTAGAATGTTTTGGAATTCAGTTAATGAAAGATGCAGTTCCAACTCCTTCGGAGAAATTGCAAATTCTAAGAAGAAAAAATACTACTAGGAGAAACTAAACAGGAAAAACAAGTCCCAAGTATTTTTGGTATGTGACATTTATCTCCAGGACTTAACTTTAGTCATCGATTGATTTAACAACCATTCATTCATTGATCAAATGCAGTGTGCTCATGGGTTGGTGTGAAATGCTTGCGAAGACAGATAATAAAAAACTCCAGATTTCTCTATCATCTCCCACTTGAAGTCTTGCTGACCAACATGTAAGTAGTCTTACCGGTCTTTTTCCAGGTTAGCCTGTTTCCAGATGATTAGGACAAATCAAAAGTCTCTCATTATCTCAGTATAATAACTTTCGCGCTTTTCCATTTTCAATTAATATCCTCGCTACATAGGAGTCGATGAAACTCGCCGACCTTGCATTTTTAAATCCCAAAATGCTCCGTTCAGGCAACTGATTTCAATATGACTTTGGAGATCTGTAATTACCTAATCACTCAAATGGAGGACGAAAATATTAAGTACATAATATAATATTGGCATAACATTGGAGCATTGACAACTGTAAAGAATTAAAATTATATGTGAATCCCACACAACGTTTGTGAAAAATTTGCTCGACTCGGCAGCACATGGATTTAATATAAAACCATTCCAGGATTAAACTTAAATGAGATAATCTTTGTCGGCCTTCTAGGAATCCTCAGTTTCCAGGTTATTTTTTCTCAGTTCCTTATGGGGGACCTGAG
>JAQIXW010004115.1:0-12076 GCA_034700685.1 Willowsia buskii
CAGGAAATCCCACCATGGTCGTATTTCATTACTGCATGACCAAGCACAGCGACTAGTGATACTGATGATGAACGTGAAACTGATGTCTAATACGCTACATAACACAACCCAAAATAATTTCTAGGCTTCTATAGCTTCGCTGGTGAAAAGCTCAATACTGTTGTTACTGTTTCTTCACCACTATTACATTCAGTAAGCCACCTCATATGGAATCCTGTAGTCCAGTAAAAATAATGCGTTGGATTTAAATTCAAAATCAGTGAAAAGTAAAAGGTTTTCCCTTTCAAAGAAAACCAAAGAAATCCTCCATCTTCCAAGTAAGTAGACATGTTGTTGCTGTACTCTCATGAATGTCTGGAGGTAGTATTAGCGAATGTTTTTAAGGTTTCTCCCCGCTTTTGTGGGAGCATCAGCAGCAGTGCCATAGAATAAGCTACTTTAATATGCGCATAATGTATTGCCGATTTTTTGGTATCTTTTACAAGTTTCTTTGGAAGAAAAAGTAGGAAACAAGGAAGTAAAGAGATATATTTCACTACAAACCAAAATATACAGCGTGATATATTGAATTGGATCTGGCCTTTTTCCTATTATGAGAGTTTTTCTACAAGTTGGATGAAATATTGTATGACCAAGAGAGATACCAGGTTGTATTGTTAATGTAGTGGCGAAACTAACAATAATCGTATCATCCGCTTTGAAACTTTTCTTTTACTTCATTTCAGTACCATACTCCCCCGCATCACCATTAAATTCTAAAAAGGACCAACATATGCTCATCTACCCAGTTGTATGTGTGGAATTACATTTTGCCTTGCCAGCCGCCAGCCACAATGGAGATAAGATTTCCATTTAGAGAAGCCAAGAAATAAAGTAGGTAGCAAATAGAAATAATGGTAATGGAAACGAGAAAAAATATTATGGGATTCTTCAACCCTTTTCCTGTCTTTACCACATCCTCCGATTTTTCTTCTTCAGAGGAAAATAGTATACGAATATGGAGAAAATAGAGTAAAAACAGTCGAAAGCAAAAAAAAACGACATGAAGAGAGCACTCGATGATTTCTTCTTTTTAAAAGGAAAAGTATGCTTAAGAGTGCTGCATGAAATATTCAAAACCCTTCTACTTATTTTCTTTCCTTTATAAGTATCTGTTCTTCTCGTGGCTGCATGCATGTTACAGTTTCTGCATATGTCTGTCAGTACTCACTACTCACATCCATTCATCCACCTATGCACTGATGAAACTAAGGAAGATATATAGTAAAGTATACATTGAAAAATATTCCTTCATTTCTTTTTTGGGGTAAGTAGGAACTACCAGTAAAACTATTTCGTGTTGCATTGCATGCCATGTCATAACTATAACTCACCTTTCTACACGCCTTATCATGTCAGGTGTTTGTTGAGTATGCTATGGTTCGTGATTTCTATTTACGAAGAAAGATTGAGATAAAGCACTGACAAAAAAATTCATAGCACTTCCAATTTTATTTTGAATATATACATGATTATAATAAGATGCCACGCGCGAGCAGTTCGTACGTGCATGTACTTTTATTATTTCCCATTACTCTTGAATGAAAAATAAGGTAATAATTCTTTTACAAGCAAAGAACCATGAAAAAGCAAAAAAAAATGGAAGCGGACCTACGAATGCAGAAATCAAAATCAAATGCAGAACGGCAGAGAAAGAATGTATCGCATGTAACTAACTGTATTGCATGAGCCTTCTTGCGTATCAGTCATTTTTAAAGTGCAAGAGAGATGCTAGTTCACTGATTCATATTTTTATGCTTGTTGTAAAGATTACAAAATCTAGCATCAGGACACACACTTATAGTGTGCATGGCATGAAGACATTGTTAAGAGCGTGGCTTATGACCTTATCGGAATGGTTAAGTGCAGAGAAAAGAGACACGGAATAATAAACAGACAGCATATTTTACTTTTCAAAATCACCCTTCTATGGATAAACAGGACTTAAGCATGGATATAGTTTTAAGAAATATATTATTATTTAGAGAAATATAATATATTATTATTACTTCCTTCTAAGAAGTCTTATAAAGTAATGGAAATTAGATAGCAAGTAACGCAGCACATGTAGCGTTTTGCAGGAAATGAAAAACATAAGAACAAGTTTAATAGATAAATGGGAAAATTAAATCAAGTCATTTGCATATAGCCAAACCACTTTACAACAATGTGGGTTTAGAGTAGAAGCCTTACATAACATCATTTGAGTTCGTAACCCATTCCACTTTCACTTTAAATCCATTAAATGCATATACCATTTCAGTTTGTTTACTAAGCAGTTTATTACATCACGATGATTGCATAGCATACAATTTCCAAAGGAGAATAAAGTATTAGCATTTCGAATGAAATCGTATTCCATGCCACATCATCATCTCCCTCTACACAACTTTAAAACATTATGCTCCACAAATGCCGTTAAGCGTAGGTAGAAAGCATACAGGCAGGCATACAAAAATGATAATGATATGGTAAAGTCAATACTTGGTTCGCTATAGTCGTTCAGTGGCATAATAAGCTTCTAATGGGCATTCTTAATTAATTAATATTTCTAAAACATATTCTGTGTACTTACCTAGTTTCATATATCTTACATACTTTTTGTTCGAATATAGATAACCTTATTACAATAAGAAGGCATGGATTAAATAAGAGCTACTATATATCTAGAATGACTTATTATAGTCATGTCCCATAGTCTCGTTACATTTCTTTCATAAATGGAATGCAATATAGTAGCCTGCTCCAGCTCATCTTTTCTCACCACAAGGCTTATTATTTTTCTTGGTAAAATGTGTACTTCACTTTCACTGAGAGCGCATCCATCCCTAACAAAATTTGTCAAGTCTTTTTTAATAAGCCAACGACCAGCATAGGATGAGTTTGATTACACTAGAGTCGATGTACGCAATCTTTCCCTGCTTTTTCTACAAGCCTTTTAACACATAAAGCAGACAAATTTCCTCTTTCATCTTGTCTCGAGTAGTAGTAGTCGCATAATAATCATGATGATGATTTTTGTCATCCCATTTTCAGCTAGAGCAGGGGAGCATGCAAATGATTATCATCATAAATTCAGCACAAACCCACAAGGCAAAAGTCCAAAAACATCATCTGAAATGCTGCTTTGTATACTAATACGTACATCATCACGTCACAGCAGACGGGAGAAAGGATGGTGGTGGTGGGCAACTTGGATAAGATTGAGAACGACATGATCCCTGAAGCAAAAATGTCACACGAGGAAAACAAGCATGCTCATAAATGCGTGTCTCATACAAATGCCATGCTCGTATGCATTTTGTAAAGCAACTGAATTATCACATAAATATATGGTAACATGGTACGTGTGTATATAAATGATGGTGAATGGTGGGGGAGATATCGTGCAGTATAATGAAATAATATTTATTCACCAAAACTATTCACAAGAAAAATTATGTATCAGGCAACATACATTATGTGCATAAATTATAGACTCAACCCATACAGCATACTTCCCTTACATGTAATAGGTATGTACATTTCTGCTTTCTCATCTCTACGAATTACAATCAAAACGGTGCATATAATATGTACATCTGTTGGTCTGTGGCATAAAATAGTCATTTTGAGTAAACGTTAATTGATCTTTATGGAACATCCGAACATCCATTAGAATAGACACAGTTTTGAAACAAGTTTCAGCAAATTATAAAATCATCAATTACTTACTAAGCCTAGACTTATGATTATGATGATTATTACATAACAAATTCTATAGTAGTTACAAAATCGAGATTTTAATACTTATATGCGTAAAAGCAAACACTGAGTAAAAATACATGAGTTGCTCAGTTGTAAGATTTCAATATTTCAAATTTTTAAGCACAACTAGATTCAGTAATAGTGAATACTTCTGCTTTCCCTTTCACCATACCATGAGTCTGTACCCTAGTTCTCAGAATACTTCAGCATGTTTTATTGTGGTGATACAAGAGTGCTGATGATGAAGCAACATAAGGAAGATTTCTCCATCATCGACGAGAAAAACAGCTTTGCTTCTAAATAAGTCAAATGTGGAGCAAATCAAGCTTGCATATCAAGTAGATGACTGAAATACACGATGGCAAGAATCTGAGCAGTACAAGTAAAAATATAAGTAGATGAGCAGTTCTCCTAGAGGAGTACATACAAGGCTTATGATATTCTCATAACCTTCAATGAAGTGTTTTCACTCTGAAAAATATATTATATGTCAGATTTTGCCAGAGGAAAACTCTAGAGTGTATGCTGTACTGGGGCTGGAAGCAGTACCAGAAAATGCACTCACCACCATTTTCATCGTCTCACTCAATATACTACAGAGCCAGCAGGATTACAGAGAAAAAGCACGACGACTACGAAACACTAACGAGTCAACGACTTGAGACTTTTTCACAAGACGTTCTCTTTCTTCTTCTCCGTGTCTTTTTCTCACGAACATAGCATCAACATCACCAACAGAGCACACAATTAATTATGCATGCAAGAAAGCTACCACCCGTACTAGTGCATATAGAGGAGCACAAATAAGTGTACAACTAGCAGTCATACAGTCACAGTAGTGTGTATAGACTCACTATATACATCACAATTATAGTAAACACGAAGATTGTTGTAGATAAAAGGAGAGAAAGGAAAAAAAAGTTGAAAAGTCAAGTGAAAGTATGGTGTATTGGGATATATGCAGTGAAAGTGGTATGATAGGAGACACCTCATGCACAAGAAACACCAAAGGGTTAAAATAGAATTGCGAAGAAGAATCCTGAAGAATACCTTATCTACAGCAGCATCTCATCTCATAAAAGGGTATAAAGTTTTTAAGTGTTGTGTATTTATGTGTGTGTGTCATTCCCTCTCTCTTTCATTTGGGTAGTGCTAGTTTGATTATGACATCAATAGTAGGATCCCTCTGCTTGGTTTTTTCCATGCCTGTTTTCTCTTTTTTACATTCTGTTTATTCCTCGTTAAGTTGTGTACTGTTTTTCGTATGCAAATTGTTCTGCACTTTTGTATTTCAAGTGTGCAAACATGAAAAGGTTGCTTAATTAAGAGAATACAGTATCTTTATATCTGTTTCACAACCAGTTGTAAAATTGTTGAGAAATTTTAATTTCTATTATCAAACTTTCTCTGATTCAGAAAGGAATTTATTGAAGGATCTTCTTTATTCGTTTTTTAACACTGTGAAGATTTTCTTAATTGAAGTATTTTCAAAACTCGTAATTGTATTTTATTTATGTGAAACCTTCAGGTAGGAAAGTCTTCCAGTCGAATTCTAGGTTCTGTTTACAACCAAACGATGTCTATGTCGTAAAATGGTGACCCATTTCTTGTTTGGTGTGAGGGAAAACCCTATATCGATGGTATTGGAAGGATGATAGTAGCACTTGGTGGGTGATATTTTAACCAGGAGGAGAAGGAAGCAATTTCCTGTTTCGATAAATTCTGCGGAAATCATGTCAGGCCTGCTACCAAGCAGTATAAGTAGTAGTGCAGTAGTATGGGTTTCCTTGATAAAAAATGGAATTCTCGCCTTTATTTTTAAATCTTAGCGCTTCTCGTTTACCAAAAAGGGTCTGAGAAACTTCACGTAAAGAGAGTGGTATTCTGACAGATGAAAAGTATGTTTTTCTTCACATTTTCAAAGAGTTTTCTTACAGGTAAGGAATGCATCTTCGACTATACTAGTGCCTACATGTTCATATCACTCTCGCTAAATAACGACTTGGCTGTGTCTCCGTGATCCTCATCAGCGAGGGAATTTATGTCTTCCATCTTGGCTCCCCTTTTAAGAGAATGGAACAATGAATTCTCAATCCAAAAGTGGGGAACATTGAACTAGTATTCATAGCTCAACAACAGGAAAACAATTCACAAATTTATTATTTTTCATTGCCACTTTCTATCGTCTAAACGACTTTGCACGCAAAAAAAAACAAGATGTATGAATGGACGCATGTATACAGCTTCTGAAATAATGACTTTTATAGGCTTCCTTGTACGGTTAAGACTTGAAAGATCTTTGTAATTTTAATATTGTAGAAAGTATCTTGAGTTTCAGTAGTAATGGAGAAAATATTTTAATGTTCTCATAACCTGCTAACACACATATTATGACATACCAGTAGAATGTCGGAAATGTTGAATGTAATATAAAGTTAGTGTTATATCGCTATAATGTCAATAGTAAAAGATGTCGAGTGCACGCTCTCAATTTCGCATTACGGGAAAGACAAAAAGGCAATTAAGTGAAGAATTTTGTTCAAAATTCAAGGAATGCTCCCAACTATAAAAAGTATGTCAAGCATAAAAATAACAATATCGCACTAAAAAATAGTCCTAAATGTTTATGAATGCTACATCGGGAATCTTACCCGTATTGAATAACAGGATAATCTAAATTCTTTCATCGTTCTTTAGATTTCGTATTTCTTTCCTACGAACAGTTTCACAATGTTGCGTTGCATCGATTAATGTTGTATTTATAAATGTACTTCTCTTTTTTAAATTCTCCAGCAGGTCATGTTGCAAAGCTTTGAAGAATGTCCATACATACATTTCGTTATTGAGTATTGGCTATAAATAAATACAAAATTGGTGAGACGAAGGGTTACGATAGTCGTAGAGATTAAAATTGATGATGATGTGATGATATTTCATCTTTTCAATTCTCTTTGGCTTCCTTACCCTAATCACTAATTAAGCCCAGGGTCATCAGTCAGTAAGCTACTGCACTGGTATTTATGATGCAGCTACATCCTTTTTCAAGAACTGGCAATCGTCATCATATGCTAAGACTACAAAGCATTGGAAGAATATTCCATTCCGCATAAGTTCCTAGAACTTGTCTATTTCTTCCCTTTGCATCACGTGTGAGAATTCTGTAAGCATTATTCCTGAATTAAAGTTTGACTTCAAACGTAAAGTATTCTGCTTGAAAATTTCATATAGACAGAAGTCAAAAGAATTAATAGTTTTATTTTTCACTTTAATGTCTTTCCTCCTAGCCTATAGCTTTCTACTGAAGCCATTCAATGTTCAATTGCAAAGCGTGTGCGAATTGAATAGAAGAGAACGTGTGAATGATGCAAATCAGCTTTTACATTACGATTCAGTCATTTTGATTATTTGAATGAGTAAGTTTAGTGTGTTCACACAAAAGCTTTATATACGCAGAGTATCTATTATGTACACAGTGATTCTTCTTACAACTCTCATTTCAATTCTACTCCGGCAGTCACACGCAACCTCACACCTAACCGAACCGTATTAGCGTGCTTTGAAAAAAAGGCTATTTGTATGTAACAGGGAAACTCTACCCGCCTAATATATACAGATTCAGAGTCAGTCAGTCCGATTCGAACAGAGCCTTATTAAATTCAGATGTCAAGTTTACAGACTCCTATTTCCTACGTTATCTCTAGATTGAAAATCCCAACAAATCTCAGAGACGTATGAGGAGGAAGTAAGTGTGGCTTTCCAGTTTCCACATACTTATGAGTGATTATAACCTCGTATTATGCAGAAAGGATAAATCAAATGCGGTAAAAAATTTGATTGAATAAAGATGCAAATTATTATTTACCTTCATCTCAAATAATGAGTTTTGATGGTATGGGGAAACTGAGTTTTCAAAAGCATAACGTGCAAAAAAGATGCTATATCGTTCAGTAAGTATGGTAAAAAATTGAAGGATATAGCGTTACCTCATTTTGTTCTAAAGGAAAACTGCATTATTTATTTCACGCATTTTTCCAACCAGCATTCTGCAGCAGTATCCTCTTTCTTATTGTTGTGATATTTTTGGAAATCTCTAAAAATCCTTGTGGTAAAGAATTTAAGCTACTAATATCGAAGGCAGGGCACATACATGCTGCATATAACTAATAAAAATTCTGATGGCCACTGTAACAACAGATGGTCCTACTAAAACGGAAAATGGAGAAAGTGGAGTAGAGAAGTAGGTTGCCCGTTCAACTTTCTTAGATACTAGCAAGTTATTACATGTTTAACTGATCTTCTTTCTCAAGTAGCAGGAATCCCCGATTTTATTACTGACTTCTCAGTTCGGCTGCATGCTACGTTACACTGCATAAGCGCTCATAATATTACCTCTTAACAAACAGTACACATGAATGCATAGCAATTTTCCTGCATTTTCTCAAAAAAAACTACTTCTTTAATTCATTACCGTAAAACCTATTTAAAAATCACTCAATAGTCATTAAGCATAAAAACAAGACATGTACCTATGTCATCATATTATCAGTTTAATGTTGATGTGTTTTTTATTACGTAGACTTCAAAGTAATATGGTATACACGATGATACAAACAATTCAAGAGATGCTTATGTTTATACGCTGTAATTACTTTTGCACTTAAATTTCCACTTACGGCTATGCATTTTTCAAAGAAAATCAAGAAACAATTTTTGTGTATGTGAATGCAAAGTAATTCAGCACTCGAGAATAGAGCACGCGACGACGTGATGTTGATGATGTTGATAGTGATGATATTTTAGTATGCGTTATGCACCCTGCTTCTTGCAATCCCTGTTTATACTCTTTTTCCTTTATGTCCAAAAAGGGAAAATCTTAATGGAGCATCCACCAAGAAAGAGATGGAGAAAGTAAAAGAAAAAGTATATATTTATGTGAAAGCCATGTTGTTTTTGTCCTACATTTTAACAAGTCTAGTCATCATCTTCCTTTTCTGCATGCGCGCTTTGTAGCCCTTCTCAACAGTTTCACTAATCCGAAAATCTTTTGCTGTTTTCTTCTTTCTCATCATAGTCATCACCCTTAAAAAAGAGCTCACATGGCCATTTAGAAGCATCAGAAGAAGAAAAGGGAATAGTTGTTAGAAAGTACGAATGATAAGAATCAAAAGTCTTTTTACAACATCCCATCATAATATAAAAGAGACAAAGAGGGAAGTTGCTCATGTGGCGTAATGTTATGGTATATTATGGTTGATGCAATGTTTTGTTCCGGAGAAAGTGGTACTTTCTTTTGTCTAATGCATTATTTATTAAATGAAGTGAGCTAGTTGTTGTACAACAGAAAAAATAATTAAAATGAGAAAATACACAAAATAGACAGAAGTTTATTTATTCTTTTTTTAGAACTTTAGATTCTACTTTAACTGCAATAATCCCATCATTATCAAGAAAGGATACAAAGAGAATTTCCTTACTTTGATGTTTGCACACAATTTTACGCAAATATACATTCCTAAATAATTACACGGTGGGAGATATGTATATAAACCACAAAGATTTTATGAATAGAAAGATTTTTTATGCAAACTGAACATGAACGAAGGTATAATCGAATCTATTGAATTTTTTATGATCAGCTACTGTAAACAGGAATATTCTAGTTACAGAATATACCTATTTGTATTTCTGTCATCTCTAGCCCAAAATGAAATTTGACGTGCTCGTGCTATATACTGGTGACCCTCTTCACATGAATTCTGTCAAAGAGCAACCATAACGTGAAGATTTATGGAGGGCAAGGACAGCCAAAAACTAGCTTTCTCTACTTCCTGATTTGGGTAGGTTGTACATTTGCCAGACTGACTGAATGAATTTACATTTATGCATAACAATTTCGTAAACAAAATATGCAGAACTCCGTAAATCCGCACCCATCTGTCTATTCATCCATACTTTATACGCAAACGCAAATAGGAATAAATTGTATTTAGGACGTGCGTACAAGAACTGAGGATTGCCTTTCCATTTTGCTACTGATACTAAACAAACAACAAGGTCGACTCGGTGGTTTAAGGTGAACTGGCTGGCTGTGAGTATAATGTGTTTAGATTATAGGTCCATTCAAGATATATTAAGTATATAGTACGTAGGGGTTTTCAGGAACAATACACCATTTTGATTGAGCTGTGTTTCTGAGAAATTTGAACATGCAGATCTAAAGTCAATTCTCCCGCTCATGTTCTTTCAAAGCTGCACCCGAACAAATATTTGACTTTAATTTTTCAACGATTGCAAATATTTTGCTTAAACTCGGCTTTATCTCAAGTGAAAGTGTTTCTAAACAAAGTAGGAAAATGAGATGGGCAATCACTGCACTAATCACAATTGGAAATGTAGACTAGTTAGGAGAGAATATGTGAGAAGAACATTAATTAAACTCTTTATCCACCAACATATATTTCAATTTTTTAATGGAACGTCAGAACTAGAAACCCCTACGTATAAAATATACAATACCCATGAAGTAAAGATGTTGCTCAAAAGTGAAAGTAAAGTAAACATAATACCATATTCATGGATTCACAAGCAGGAACAAAACTTCACGACGCGAAGCGAATCAGGAACCAATCTGAATCAATGCGAGTGACTGAGCAAGAAAAGCTGATATACTGTCACTAAAAACGAGTGAAAACGCCACTTCTATGCAAAATAGGCTCTCTAGATTCATGCAGACTACTCGAGGCAGTATATCTGACAAGACGCGAGAAAAGAAGGATGATATGGAAAAGCAAAGCCAGTACCAGTAGACAGGTTCATTTCCTGGATTTCCCAAATTCAAATAGACAGAAGGAGAGAGAAAGCAGGAAGGAAGGAAGAGGAATTCTGACAATGAAATGCATATTAATGCTCGCTTACACTACTCACAGCGACTCCAATACAACATTATAAACTTTTCCTAGTCTTGTTACTCCACTTTTGTCTCAACGCTGCTCGAGAGAAGTTGGGAGAAAAAAGAGGTCGTCACACTCACAGCAAAAGAAAGAAAAAAACTAAACGAACTGTTATGGTGAGGTAAACTACTGTGTTGTACTCTATAATTAACACGTCACAAGTGCGCGTCCATGTCTGCCTGCCTGTTTCGTTATTTTTGGTTGAGTTGGCTGTGAGAGGGGATATATCCTCATGACTCTCTGGATTGCTCGAGTTTACACTTGGTCTTGTGTTTGGGTGTCGTGAGGTGGTTACTAAAAGCACATCATCTTTCTCACTCTAACTTTCGTGTCGAGTTTTTTTTCCCCTGATTTTTTTTTGGCATGCCATGCATATGCATAGGTATATCTTTATTATTTTTCTTTTCATTCCTGTTAAAAATTCGGAAAAGATTTTTTTCTCTACCTGGATCTAAATTTTTTTGCATAGAAAAAAAGTGTGTGCAGACAGGCGAACGAACATGTAATAACGACTAACAAGGGCGAGAAGAAAGGTGTCAAGAGCACTGCTGGAGTCTTTTTTCTAGCATTATCGCGTGTAAGCCTTTTTACATTTTATTAAATTACAAGGAGCATTTCAGTAGGCGCAAGATGAAGGAAAATGAGCATTTTCCAAATCCATGTATTTAAACTTATCTTTTTATTATAATACTTTCACTCTCTTAACACAAGCCAATAGATAAGCTCATATATAAAAGTACACGAGTTTCATATCGAATCCCTAAATCAAAAAAGTTTTTGTCCAACTTTTATGAGTAATGTATATGTAGATGAGAAGTCGCATTAATATATTATCCATTATGTATTTCTTAAAATCGGGTACATACTCTCCTGTTAATAATACATTTTATTAATGTAAAAGTTTCACAAGTAGAAAATCTACCCTCTGAGCTACACCGACTTTTCATCTCTCTCGACCTACTTAATGCAAATCTTTCGAGACGGAAACCCACGCAGTCATATCGCATGATGATGCCATGCTCTGCCTCCCTTGATTGTTGCCTTGTTCCAATTACATGCCATTCATCTCCCATACTACTCACACTTACTTCATTTTCAACCATACTTCACAACAACAATTTCTTACACAAGAGCATACGTTCATAATGGGAAATAAATTTTCGGCTGGAAAATAGTAAGCGGAGAAAGTAGAAAAAAGAGGAAAAAGCAGAAGACGGCTTTCAGAGAGAGAGCTTAGTAGTGAAAGTAAAGTGAGTAAATCTTCTTAATAGCAATCAGCTCCTCCTGTTCCGCTTTTTGTCATCATTATCATCATGTGTGCATGTATTACACACATCGTC
>JAQIXW010004116.1:0-12075 GCA_034700685.1 Willowsia buskii
AGATGCCTTTAATATTTGTAGACTTGCAGGATGCGCTTCAGAATTCAAAAGATTTCCAGGGGTGACATGAGAATCTCCGTTTTACTTTAATTTTAGAAACAATTTTCTCAAAAAATCTGATTTCAAGGGTTTGATTTGACTGGAAGCCCGAAATTCAATTTATGCTTGTGAGAATGTAATGGAAGTGTTTAAGCTGTCAAAAGTTTTGTAGGGGCGACTTGAGAATCCAAGCTAATTATAATTTTAGCGACAGTTCACTCAAAAAATTCATTTCTCTGTTCGCATGCCGTCTTTTATTTCACTGAAATTGAAATATGCACGCTGTGGCTGACAAAAGAGCGGTAAATCCCTCCAACTTTAATTGATGGACAATCTTGACAGCTCCTGTGAATTAAGATTTATTGGTCTTGGTCCAACATAATTAATTATTGTTATGTAAATGTTAAGAGTAGTTTTCCTGACTATTCAGAAATGCTACTTTATCAATAATTATAAATTAATTGATATAATCACCGAAGAAATTATAATTTTTTCGCGATCTTCTCGAGATTTATAAATGTGAAATAATGAATCTATTTTCAACTATCGACATGTATTAGTAATTGGGATTTACCTCAGTGTATGCTATGTTTATTTAGCCACTGACCTCTCTTATTTTTTTGCTTTGTGTCCACCTTCATGAAAATTATTTAAGGTCTTCTCATAAGTTTAATAATTGTGTGGATTTAATCAGACTTTCGGGGTGTCATGCATCACTCCTAATTATTACATGTGCGACCCCAACTCCGTTTAGTTTTTTTTCCGAAAGTATTTTGTATATCTTCATATAAAGTTAATGTCTAGAATCTGATTCGATAAATTTGCAATGTGCATTCCTTGAAATAAGGTGTAGTGGATGAATTTGTTTGTGAGCTTTGGGCTGACATGAGATTGATAATTATTCATGCAGAAACGTCTCCGTACACCAGTCATGCCTCCAGATCATT
This sequence comes from Willowsia buskii, assembly GCA_034700685.1. Lineage (NCBI taxonomy): Eukaryota > Metazoa > Arthropoda > Collembola > Entomobryomorpha > Entomobryidae > Willowsia > Willowsia buskii. The sequence continues at coordinate 987 of JAQIXW010004116.1, forward strand.
ATTCTGGTCATTTTCCTAACTCCTGTAGGGGGGTTGGGGGAGGTGTCGCATGAACAATTTATTTATTTATAGCTTGATAAGCAGCTTATCATAAATCATCATTATCACGACATTCATCATATCATTTTGGGACCTTCATCAACAAACAAGGAAGTAAAAATACTGATGTCGTACAGAGAACCCCAACGCCGTTTAGTTTTCAATCTACAAAATGATGATTACAACTGGAAAAAACCCAGCGTTCTAGTCCTGGGTGGAGGGTTATCATACTTCGAGTGCTCACGTAATTCAGAATTGTTCGGTTCTTATTGTCAAGGTCATCATAAAAACAAAATCATGCCTTATAAACTTGGAGGTGGAACATGAAGGGAAAGGTGATCTTATCCTTTCCATAGAATGCTCGAGTTGCTTGGTGCTTGGAGGGAATGCAACGAAAGGTTTCTGAAGGGTGCAGTTCTCTCAGTCTCTGGGTGAGGAGGCCGCTGTCAGCGTACCAGTTCTCACTAATCTTATCTGCCCTTGATTATCCAAATAGTAGGAAGGTTATCGGTCATCATCATTCCAGCATTTGTGTTATCATGTGGCTGTGTATGGTTTCAAGTTTACCAGATCAACAGTTCCTTATGTGAGGTAACATGATTTGATTGAGGAGGCGGTATGTTGTACACTACAGATTTGATTGGGATTTTTGGGGTCTCATGAGAATCACAATTGCCTCCGGAGATACGTCTCTTTCTCACAAATTTATGTCTAATTGTCACCCTCTGCCTAGTTCTTGCAAGGTGGATGGGGGGACAGGGAGGCTGTGGGGTTTCATAAATTTTATTCGATCTTGATAAACAGAATGATACAAAGCATATCAGTCATCATCATCACGGTATTCATATTATCATTTCGAGATACAGTTTAAAAAAAGCCTTGTATCAGAATACAATACTGGGGTCTTATTTTGTGCTCCAGTACCGTTTGCTTTTTGTTCTTATTGTGTTTGGTTTTTGCAGTTCAAGATACTATAGGATTAAGGGTAGGACTTGGTGTTTGGAGCGGTAAATTAATTCTAAAATGATATTCATTATTCATGAAATTTAAAGTCATGCCTGGAATATTATGGCCCTACGCCATTTTTTGAAACTAGAGTTAATACGTCTCATCGCCAATAATTAGAGCTTAAAATAGTGAGATTCCATTTTTTTGTTAGAAATTAATGCCGCATTTTGAGAATCATTCTGCTCCATGTTACTTGGGCATACAGTCAGCTCTCTTTTAAAATCGAAAATAATTAATAACTGCTGCTGAATAACAGGATACGAATAAATTGGTTTTTGGTTAGCATAACAGCGCAGAACCGACAATTAAACTAATAATTATTACCCTACCATGCTAAATACATTATTGGCTGTAAATACTCGTGTTTTGTATAATAGCCCATTGGTAATATACATGACCAACATAAAGGAATACTGCTCCAAGTAGTTAAGAGACTGTCAATCAGAGAGAGCAATTAACTTTACTTCTAAAGATAGGATGAAACAAATAGATTTTGAGGCATTCGTTTCCCTCAAATGCTTCATCAAAAATCAATTTATCTGGGCCTAGAGAGCGCGTGGCTATTTGCCAAAAATAAGTCGAAGTCGCGCATTAAACCTTGGGACACTCTCATAACTACAGTGAGATGGATATACTTTTTACGAAAATTTGTAAATTTTAAAGTTTTGTAAGGAAGCATATTGTTGACTTCGAACAACATTGGACAATCTTTAAAGCTTACTGCAAGAAGCAGTCTAGTATAAAAATGATGTGGTTGCGTGTCTCGGTATTAGTATTTGTTACCCTCACTGCTGCAATCAAACACAACTACTTTGAAGAAAAGGCACTGCGGGAAAGCTTGCATTCTTTTCTTACAATTTTATCTATCTCGCGAGAAAGCTACGAAGTGATTCTCAATTGTGGGAATGCTTCCTTTGTTCAAATCAATTCACAAAATATTTCTTTGCCGAATATTAGATACCGAATTTACACTAGAATCACTCAACATAGTCTCCACAACAATCATTCATTTAAGTTTACACAGCCGTTCTCCATTGTAATTTCATGTCATTATACTTTGTTCAATGACACGTTTCCTGCTCTTGGCATGCATCCAACTACGATGTTTCTGGTATTAATCCATGGAGTGGAAGGCGTTGAACCCAACACTGGCCAAATGTTTGATAAAGCTTGGAGAAACTTACCTGCAGTAAAAGTCGTGCTCTATGCAGTTGCTTCTCTTGAATTCAAATTTCAAACAAAATACAAAATCGTCTGCAACGGATACTGTAATCAAACTAGTGCAAGAAGTAGAATTTTTGATGTTCCTGCAATGATGAAGCTAAGCAATCCTCTACTTCTCCACAGGAAATATTTCCGAGATGGAAATGGACAAAAAGTTGATGCAGTGCTATTTGCACAAAATGAATATTTCACTTTGCACGGAGAAAATTTGATGATTTGCCAACGACTCCTGTTCTCACATAAAAATTACACACAATGCAATAAACAACTCATGTCCACAATTCTCCTTTCACTCCACCACAACGTTTCCATTACTCCACTTAACACTTGGAACAAAACTGTGTGGGAAAGTTCTGCTGTGACTAGGCGAGGACAGTACATACTCAACACAATATATTTTGTAAGTTCTCTTAGTAAAATTGCTGAACAAAAACGGAAAGAATCAGGACTTTCGTTTGTGGATGACAAAAAACAGTTTTTAATCTACTGTCTGAATCATGCAAAAGAAATCAAATGGAGAACCATCGATTTTTTGACCTGGTACTGCCCATTCACATTCGTAATTTGGATTTCCACAGTGTGCACAGTGATTGCAATCGTACTGCAAATTATTGGAATGGGGAAATCGGCCAATCGATTTTGGCATTTTCTTAACAGCGTTGGAGTTTTTCTCGGAAATTCAGCTCCCAAATATATGGACAAAATTAGGTTTTGTATTTTCCTACAGTTTGTTGGAATGTTTGTTTGTGGTTTCTATGGAAACGGAATTATGAGCACTCTTAGCGTTCCTAACAGAAATCAGCCATTCAAATCATTTGATAAAGTATTGTCAGCCGGGTTCAAAATATTATGGGATATAAATCAACAAATGTCCCCCTGGCAGTCGTTTCAAAACGAGTTCAGAGTGAAAGGGTTGTTGGGAAAGCTGAACACAAGTTTTCATAATTTTAACTATCATAATACATCGAGACTGGATATAGCCCACCTCCTTGTAAGAAAATTTTTGTATACTGTGTCTACACCTGACGAAGCCCGATTTCGGCTCTACTTCAACAATATCCATGTTACCCAACTTCACCTGTCGCAAGCAGAGTGCTACATACTTCCTGGACACCTTAAATCTTCCCCAAGGTTCGTAGAAATGTACACCGTCAACCGCCACTGGATGAAGCAGACCTTCGTCCGAATTAGAGAGAGTGGACTTCTGGAAAGGTGGGACTACTGGGCACAACAAGCATGGAGGTATTATGAAGGGATTACAATGGAAGATCCGAATCCAAACAAAGTTTTGCCAGGGGAACAAATTTCACGGCCTGATATTCTCGGCATTCTTGTTGTATCTTGTGTCTTTTACATTTCGGGTTTCATTTTCTTTATGATCGAGATCTACTCTCGTTCTCGGTTTGTTGGAATTAAATTTCTTACATTTAAAAGTTCATCCAGGAAGATCACACCTCTACAGAAGAACTCGATGAAGATCTCGTCAATTGAAGAAGTCCCTGAAGATGAGCCATCTGAACAGGTTAATGGGAGAGTGATAGGAAATACCTTTATGTTTCTATCTAATGACCTAATCTTAGAAGATGTGACTTAAACGGCAGCGTAGAATCTAGAAAAAAACAATAATCGTTGGTTGGGTTACAAATACATGCATAATTTTTTCTTAACGTTGAGACTAAACCTGTGACCTGACCCAGTAAAATTGTCTATAGTTCCATATACAAACCCAGGTTATGGAGGAATAATTGCTTCTAGGAATAACAGTAATTATGTACAAAGAAATTTTGACGCGAGAAAAAAGATCACTCTCATACAATCATGTCAAATTCACCTCGGAAATATACCCAAAAGATTATGTAATGACTTAAATTTGAATAATGTGTAATCTGAACGGCAGAATATATTCTCGAAGAAAAAGAATTCCCACTCGGGGAAATAAGTGATCATGATAAATATATCGTAATTTTATAAGGAAAATACTTATTATATGTAAATACACTGTATGTAAAAACACTTATTATTCGATATTCCCGAAAGCAAATAAACATAAAGTATTCATCTAACCTGTAAATGGCTCATAAAGAAGACCTTTTGTATATTTTACATATATTGCCCACAAAAAAAGAAGCAATATTTAACTTGATCACATATAATTTAATAGACAACTTTCATAGTGGAGGAATAACGTATTCATATATTCTAGCAAGTTGACTGCGCTACTTCTTTTTATGTGCTTTCATGTCGTGCAGTAAAACATTCTTTCCGCGTCCATTCACCAAAAAGAGGCAGTCAAACTCTTCAAGAATGAGAAAACAAGAGATGCAAAAGAGGTCAATTGGATACAATTGTTCTATTGCAAATGCCAACTCCAAAGACTATCTAAAAGTCAAATATTCTCGACATCAAGTGCTTTTAAAATTCGCTATTAAAAATAATGTCATATTAAAACGATAATTTTGTTATGATATTTGAAGTGACTCGTCTTGCTTTTATAACTCTATTAACGGGTACAATATACTTGACTTTTAATAAATTGTCGTTTTAAATTATGTACCTTGATATCAGTGGATTTGCATTTAAAATATTACACAGAAATACAAGTGTATTTGAACATCACTTCATGGAATTTTAATATTTGTATTAAGTTTCAAGTTGCTACACATTCAGTGAAACTTTTTAAACACCAGGAGCTCTTAAGACTTCTATGCAAAACATTTTACGATCTGCCACGCCACAAGGGATTAAGTTTTCAGTTTTCTGTGTTCAAGTGTCTGATACGGTTGAGATAATTTTTGTTAAGTGACAGTTTTTTTAAAGTCAGTTGAAGGTAATTTATGGCTAAATGCCCATCTCAAACCAACGCGAATTCTCTAATCAAAATACACACAAAGTAGTTTTTAAATCATGTACAGTACTCTATATTTATAGCCAGAAACATCATTGTACTGTCTTAAAGTACATTTGTGGACAAAAATGAAGTAGGCTTTTTCCCAGCGATAAAAGCTTTTTTCTTCATCTAATCTATATTTGGGCATTATGGACGAAAAGATTATTTTTACGAATGCCTGCCGCCACAAATTCATGAATACCTTATTCAAAGCCTTAAAACTCCGTCTAGTCTGAATCCCATCGGCAAACACTTCTCAGATTACAACCTGTAGTTCGCAATATAATTAAATGCTGAGAATAAAAAATTTTCCACATGTGGGAGGTTTTTAAAATAACCATTAGTAATTTTGACCAGTGCCGACATTGAGTGTCAAGAAGATAACCAAAAGGCTGTCGCGGCGAGGGATGGAGATTCTAATTTCGTGTGCACTAGTGGTGATGATTGACCCCAGATGATAACACAACTAACGTGTGGAGGTGAAGACTATGATTGATAAGCTCACTGCGAATCTGCTTCCGCTCCGACCATGCTCTTTATATTTCAGAAACTCCTCGGCAGCCTGGCCCAGGAAAAATAAAGAATAATGATCCCAAGACATGACCAAAAACTCCAGAAAAATTTGGATTCTAGCATGGAAAGAAACGGAATAGAGGTAGAATAGCAAATAGTACTTGAGCAGATTTAGATTTGGTTAGGTATGCATAATTTGTATTAATTTTTAAGAAGACTCGAAGCATTACAACTAGTGTAGTTTTCCAATTAAAGGTGCACCGGAATGGTGGCAACGTGTCAGAAAAGAAACGTTTATTTCTGATTTAATTTTTAGGGCATCCGGAAACTGGAATATTTTAATGTAATTTGCTCTCTTCATTGCTCTGCTTTTACCCATCGTATTTTACCAAACTCCATTCTCCACTCTCACCATTTTCATTTTGGAAAAAACTTACCGCCTAGAGGTGAAAATTACCTTCATACCTAACATATCTTAGTTTAAACATATTTAAATATGATAAGAATAAAAAGTAAACGGAGTTGAAGCACAAAATATGCCCCGAGTATTGTATTTTGACATGCCAGGTTTTTAAAGCTTATCATGATAACATGAATACCGTGAAGATGACGGCTGATAAGCCTCGTATCATTGTGTTTATCAAGGACGAATAAGGACGAAGGTCAAAATTTATGAAAACCCCCGCACCCTACCCCTCCCCCCGTCCAACTTGCAAGAGCAAGGCATGGTGGGAAAATAATGATCCCGAGGGAAAATTAGTGGTACAAAGACGCATCTCCAGAAACAATTGTGATTCTCATGACACCCCAAAAATCCCAATCAAATTTATATAATCCTAATTAATCAATCAAGTTTCAATTGTAAAAATTAATCGAATATTTTATTTCACATTTTAAGTTCTGGAGAAGTTTTTAATGATATTTAATTTCTTCTCAGATTATACAGGTTAATAATTAATTATTGTTGGGGCAAGGCTTTATACTAGCGAATAAATTATTTTTGTGTTAGTCTTTTGAATGGGGCAAGAGCAGAATCTGCAGCACATGGTTGTAAAAGACGCTGACAAGGAAGTTTTTTATTGAAGTTAAGGTTAAATAGGCGACACTCATTTTTGACATTTTAAGGTTTCTAAAGAAACCAGTGACAATTTAGACCTGTAACTTTCAAATATTTTTTTGCAAAATTCACAAATCTTGTCTATTCGGAAACAAAACAGAGGAAAGATAAAAATTAAACGGAATAGGGGATCGCCATTTGAGACTAGAATCTTGACATGTCAGGTTTTAAAAGTATACCACCATATGATAACATAAATACCGGAATGATGATGATCGATAAGCTTCCTATTGTTCGGCCTAGGTTTTCATGGTGAGTTTTACAATAAGAGCCAAGCAATTCTGAACTGCGTAAGCACTCGAAAATATGATACCCATCACCTCAACTGATAACACGACTAATGTGCTGTTATCTAGACTGTGATTGATAAGCCCACTAAGAATCTATTTTTCACGGAGGAATGGGCGCACTCCCAAGTTCCGAGCCACGGGAGTGTAAATATGAGTGCGCGTGTGTCGAAGTGGATAAATCTCTCCAGCAGTTATTTGAGCCATGCGGAAGTGAGGACTTTCCTCCAAACTACTCCAATCTAACCCTCCATGGCTCAGAAACCCCTCTGCTTCCTTGACCCAAAAAAAGGAAGGCAATAATGACTCCAAGACATGACTGCGAAGTGGATTCTTTCTTTTGGATTATCATTTTGGATTTTCCAAAAGCCTTCTTTGTAACACTGAGGAAGAAATTTGTGGGAAGGAAATTGAAGTGCAAGTGGCATGTTTGAGTGGAGGAAAGAAATACATAAAATTTCAACAGAAAAAGGGAACGATGAAGAGAGAATTTTTATTTTGTTGAGTAGACTGAACTGTTGCTAAACTTAAAATAAAACGGGATTCTCAAGACCCCCTGAAATCTTTTGAATTCTTAAACGCATTCAGCAAGTCTACAAATAATAAAGGAATCTCTGTCTCAAGCTAATTAAGAACTAGAAAATATCAATCTAAAAGTTTACTTATGCTAAATTCTATTTATCCTTTAACCACAGTATAGTATTTATTGTATGTGTGTTATGCTATCTGTAAGTTGCGTTGTCCGAATATATGCGAATTAAAAACTAAACGGAACTTAAATACATTAAATCATTCTCCCCACTTCATCCAACTGTCCTCCAAAACTGTTAATTGCAAATCAAAAATTCTTACGGATCAAAAGAATTAACTGGACATTTTTTTCTGTAATTGATCTCTCTTCTTTTGTTTTTTTATTCGTCACTCCATACTCCATTGGAATTGACCTCAAGTTTTAAAATGACCAACAAAATACGCCTCATTATTTGCATATCAGAGTATGTAGGGAATAAAAATTAAACGGAGTTAAAGCTCACAATGCAACGTTAGAAATTTGACATGAGAAGTATTTAAATTAATATTTTTTTAGTATATTTCCAAAGAATAGCAAGAATACCGTGATGATGATGAAGGATAAGCTTCCAATCATTATGCTTATCAAGGACAGACAAGAGCACTCACAAGTGGTGCGGCACCGCTTGCTGCACTCTGCACTGCCACCTTCGCCAGAACATGAGACCTCACAGAGGGAGCCGTACGTTTAAAAATAGAATGAAATGGAAGTCTTAATTCACTCCAAAAACTATTGAAATTTAATTAATGTTACGAAGTAATAATATATAGCCGATTATGACTTTTATGGCAATTCCTGCAATCCCCAGCATAACATATTAATTAAAAGAACCTTTATTGTCGTTAGCGGCGTATTCAATTGAGGAAAATAATCAATCAGCTCTCTTCTATAATACAAAAATGAGTAGCAAAATTTTAATGGAGTCGGGGCGAACCATTTGGCCCTTGTTCCCCATCCAAATTTTTCGTCATCAGAGCAGTAATTTTGGTCTAGTTTACATAATTCCTTCCCATACTTCTTCAATACAATCTTTAAATCTCCAAAAAGAAGTTCAGTCAATAAATGGGAAACTAGACGGTATGCGACACCGGTATTTTCACAGGCTTGCATTTTAATGTTAGTCGGGAAATGATAAGATGAATGTCTTGATGAAGATGATTTATGATATGCTGCTTATCCAGCCATAAGAAATTAGTTCTTAAGAAACCGCGCCTCACCCACCTACAAGAGCTAGGGAAGTGGTGAGAATGATGATGTCGAGACATGACTGGAGGTACGGAGGCATCTCTCCAGAAATAATTAGAAGTGTCTTGTAACCCCAAAAGTCCAAATTAAATTCATCCATTACACATTGGTACAGTGAAGGTGAATGAAATCGTAGAAACGGCAACGTGAAAAAAATGTATTTCTAATCTAATTCTTGAGGGCTTCTCGATATTCAAAAGCTGTTTATGTATTTCACTTTCTCTGTTTTGTTTTCTTTGCCACCAAACTGCATTTACACCTTCATTAATATCTACTACAAGGTTTTAGACTTAATTTTCCCTCACATTTTTGCAAATACGGACAACTTCATCTCAGACTCGGAATATCAGGGTATTGCTGAAATAAAAACTAAAGGAAGTTGAGTTAGGACTCAAAATGCAACACTAGTAACTATATGCTAACTGATAACACTTAAAAACTCAAATTTCCCAAAACTGTTTCTGGGATAATAATATGATAGCTAACCCCAAAATATGCCGCAGCACAAAGTTTCGTGGTCACACGGCTTTTATAGCACAAATGGGAGCCATCGAAAGTTCAAGCAGCCAGTTTCGAGTCATTTTTTCTAATTTTTAGATCTCTTGGTCAAGTGTTTAATTTTTTTGAGCAAGCAAAATTTGTTCCATAAAGAACTTTTTTTGCTCTTTCAGATGTGCTATCAATCGCTCCTACAGAGTCACTGTGTCCCGATTTATGATTGCATGAAGTTGAAAGTTTTCCAAAATTTCGGATTTTTTGCATAAAACTTCATTTAAAGCTACCTACGATGCTTGAATTTCCCTCCTTCTGTATGTCATTTTGAAACACGTGCGATTTTATACCCACAGGGTCAAAATCATACAAATCCAAAGAATCTGTTGGATTTGACAAGGGATCAAAAATGCTTTTTCGAAAATGCCATATTTTATTAAAAACTCAATAAAATTTGATAGAAAGCATATTTTCAAGATCTAAAAAAGTACATTGTAGAGAATTTTATGGGCTTTCATTTGATATATGAATCGTGGATTTTCATTAGGTCTGTCAGGAGCTACGATAAAATAAACGAAATACTTAATTGCCGTTCATAGCTCAGTGTGAAATCTAACCTCGCGAAAGCAAAATGTTTTCATATACTTATACTGAGCATGTGAAGCCTTTAAGGCTTTATGCCTCAACGTTTCTATTGTTTATTTGCCACAAAGTCACCTTAATAATCACAATTTGTTTGGATAAACTTTTCATCTTGAAACTAGAAAAACTCAAAAAAAAGTTTATCTAAATAGTTTAAACTCGTTTGCTCCTGGGAAGAAAAAAAAATCATTGAAATGAGCTAAACCATCAATTGTGGAACAACCAACTGTGCTAATTATGGATCTGCTCTAAACTTGACACACAAATGTGGAACATAAAATTTAAATGGAGTCGGGACAAACCATTTGATCATTTTACTTCATCAAAATTTTTGTGCAAAATTCTCCCTGATATTCTCCATCCTTTACTCTCCAGAGCACACCCCAGTGGGTCGCGGTGATTAGCGCCCCAACACATTTGCGCCCACCAGTCATTCTGCGCCCAAGACCATATGCGCCCGTGGCTATTTGCGCCCCAACAATTTGCTCCCGTCACTATTTGCGCCCAAGACTCTTTGCGCCCAAGACTCTTTGCGCCAGAGACTATTTGCGCCTGAGTCTACTTGATTCCAAGACTATTTTGAAGACCACTTGGCCCCATCTTGTCGTTAGTACTCATGTATTTTTGCTCTTTTTGCCTTTCGCCATCAAGACACCCAATCGTAATGTTAAATTACGATTTTCATGCATTGCAGTTTTTGCACAATTTTTTCGAATTAATATTTATTAAATGTAATGAATTTATTTAAATATTGCATTATACGTTCAATATATATTTGAGGGCATACACAAATGATAACACGGCCTAATCATTTTGTAATGGAGGGTGTCACGAAAGGCAAATAGTAAAGTGAGGGCTAACGGCAAAAACGCCAAGATGGGAGCAAATGGCCTTAGAAGCAAATAATCTTGACAAATTGACTCAGGCGCAAATAGTCTCGGGCGCAAAGAGTCATGGGCGCAAATTGTTGGGGCGCAAATAGTCAAGGGCGCAGATGTGTTGGGGTGCAAATAGTCACGGGCGCAAATGGTCTTGGGCGCAGAATGACTGGTGGGCGCAAATGT